>ML427303.1:0-17346 GCA_005239525.1 Nicotiana knightiana | reverse complement strand
TCCTAGTCAGGCTGACCCTAGTACCGGGTCAAATCAATTTCAACCAGAAATTAACACTGTTACTGGTGGTATTTTATATTATGATCCGAAAAAAGATCGGGAAGAATTAGCAAAAATGGTAACCGTTATGTGCTTACCCTTTAGTTTTCCTTCTGACCCTAACTTTGTGCATTATATTAGAAAAGTTTTTAATCCTACTTATAAAGGTTTTCCTCTTACAACTGTAAAGAGCGATATTTATAAATATAAACATGAATATGAACAATATTTGTGCTATTTAATGCACCTGTAAGTGATGATAACGAACACCTTACGAATGGGGATTGGGCTAATGTTAAAATTCTTGTAGATTTTTTTAGAAAAAATCCATATTGCTACAAGTGAATTTTCTGGGTAATATTATCCTACTATTTCTAACTGTTTAGTTTATATTGCAGAACTTGCAAATTTGTTTGCTAATTTTTCAGAGGGTGGGGAAATTTATAAACTTGCTATTGATTCTATGAGAAAAAATTTTAAAAAATATTTTTCCCTATTCCCCCTATTTATGGTGTTGCTTCTTTGTTAAATCCTACAAAGAATTTAGGATGTCCTCAATTTTGGTATGAAACTGTTTATAATGGTTTAGCACTTGAGCTGAGGAGTTGTCTCAACTTCCGGAAGCAATAGCCTCAATTAGAATGAATGCTCAAACTATTTATAATGCTTATCAAGTTGCATTAAATCATGTTAGACCAAATATTCCAACTCTTTGTTCTTCTGATTCTCAATCATCTAAAAGAACTGCGGGAGTAAGAGCACTTAGTGCTTAGGCGGGGTTTAAGGGTTCTCCAGGTTCTAGTAGTAGTGATTTTTCACAACCAAAATGAGCTTGAAGTTTATTTGTCACACAGAATTAAGGAAGTGAATCCCGACGGCTCCTTTAATATTTTGGAATGGTGGAAGGACAAAGAAAAATAATTTTTGATTCTTTCAAGGATGTCCCGAGACATTTTAACTATTCAAGCTTCAACAGTGGCATCGGAGAGCGCTTTCAATCAAGCAAGACTTCAACTCGGTGACTATAGAGCGTCTATGAGGGATAGCTTTGAAAAATCAGTACTTTTCAGAGATTGGATCCGTTAGGAAAGAAGAAATTTTGGCCTTGCTGAATCACAACCAGAGGTAGATGAAACTTACGAATAAATGCTAGTTGAACTTGCGGAGGATTTTGCTTCGCCCAGAAGCGGTGATGACCAATCTTCTTTTCCGCCACCACCAACGGAAATTCCTCTGAACCTTGAAGATTTTATGAAGTTTGTAAGAGATACCATGTAACTTGTATGAACAAAAATTAGTATATTATGTAACTTGTATTTTGGCACATCTTGATTAGTTCTTTTTATTCTCAATGATGGTATTAGCAGCTTATTGTGCTCATTCCATTGGGGGGAGGAAGACTAAGATATTGTCATAATTTTGTAATGCTATAATAAAATTATAACACATTGCTTTGAATATCTCTTTACAATATTTTTGTCTAATTTCTATAAAAAAATATTTAAAAAAATTATCTATTGGACCCACTTGGGCCCACTAAGCCCGTGGGCCGAGATCGTTTAGCCCGAGACCATTAGTTCGTGGGCCCAGTCTCGGGCCGGTGCCTACAAAATGACCACCAAGACCGGGACCGTTTGGCCCGTTTAAATTGGGACCATCACACTTAGCACACTTAGGCCCGGGACCAGCCCACTTGCCACCCTGAATCCTAATTGTCACACCTCCTTTTTCACCCCCGGTAAAATAAAAGGGTAATAAGGGAGTTTTTCCACTTTAACTGACATTATTCGTATTTGGGATTTATTTTAGTTTTCAGAGATTCCACCCGGATTTTTGACGATGTTCCGGGACACCGTTTTATTAAAAAATCCCAAACCGAGGAATTTTTGACTCTGTTTTAGTTTGTCGCAACCAGAAATCCGAGTAAAGAATTCTGTTAACCCGGGAGAAGGTGTTACGCATTCCCGAGTTCCGTGGTTTTATCATGGTCGCTTAACTATTAGTATTTGGCCTTAATTATTTGATTGTTTACATATTTTTAGCCTATTGTGCATTTGGCCGTTTTAAGTTTTAGCCATTTTTGACATTTATGGATTAATCTTGAAACAAGTCATGATGGCGTGCACTTGTTTGTTTTTGAACACATCGCAATCACGTGACATGAAATGCACCCGTGATTTCTACGTGTGATTTATTAATGTTTGAAGTGAGAGTCAGGGGCACGAGTTGCCACACCCGAATGTAGATTATGGTTATTTGAAGTAATATTTGATTGTCTACTAAATTTCAAACTAACAGAAGTATTCTTCAACCTATAGTACGTGTAGAAGATTTTCTAAGTTTAATTTCACTAGTTTAAAGGACGATCATTTGGGCTATGGCCACATTTTAACCCAATTTAATCATTTAACCCTTTGGCCAATCCTAATTGTGGCTAGTTATAAAAGAGATAAAGTTATATAATTCTATAAAGGAAACATTCCAACATATGAAGTTTTACAAGAAGTCCAACAAATTACTAATTTACGCGTTACACATTTAAAGAGTCAAGTGCACACTTTTAGCTATAGTAGAATATTGAATTAACGATTTTCATCAACTTCAGGTGGCCTAGATACATGCCTTCATATGTATTGAGTCTTGTTCAATAGCGTTTATACATTTATTGTTGTGAATTCAGAAAGTTTGAAAGATATGAGATGAATCGAAAACATTTTGGATCACACATTCCTGTTTTGTATATTTTTTCGAAAGTCATAGAATCTGGAACGATTATTTTCCAGAATCTTAGTAAGTGTTTACAAGGAGACTGATCTGAATACAAACACATGTGAAATTCCTTTAAATAGAAAAATCTATATTTCTATATTTTGAAATTCAGTAGAGGTGAATTAAACAATTTAAAGATAGATCACAGGGGGTTTTGAGGAAAAGAGAACTGTATTGGGCCATTTTCAATAAATTGGATCGGTTTTGAGAGAATTTCACATTAGTAAGAAAACAGGGAAATAAAGCTAAATGCTAATTTAGAATGTCCAGTCCATATTTACAAACCTTAAAATCTGTAGAGACAATGGCTATTTACTATGAAATACAATTTTCCAAAAAATAACAAATGAATAATGCTAATGAAAAAGAATGAAACATCAGCTGCTACTCCTGTGCGAGCTAGCAGTACTTCGAAACTTTGAAAAACTTGCATTTCATCACTGATTTTAAACCCAGATAGCATAAATTCCTATGTACACTTCAAGGAATGAATCAGACCATTATAGGGGTCAGGTTTGATTCCTTTAGTGTTGTTTGACAATAACATCTAAGCATATGTGGCCTAAGACCAATATTTAAACACTTTTATGGGGTGAATCTGACCATGAAGAAGGTTAAATTCAGCTCCAGTAGTGCCAACCACTCAACATTTCAGTTCTTTTCACATAGAAAATGCTTAACCAAGATTTCAGCATACAAAGAAGGGACATTCATGCACATTTTAGCACCGGATTTGCACACAGGTTTAGGCAAAAGAAAACTCAAACAAGAACCAACAGATTCGATACATAGCTTTTCAACAAACTTTTAAACAAAAAAAACAGATAATTTCTAACAGCTGATTCAAACCCATAAAATCAGAAGAAACAAAGCATGAAAACCAACAAAAATAAACATTTTTATCTTAAGATAACAACTTTATTTAGATGGCATTGTTACAGACCTCAACAAGGTGAATAATAACAGAAAAATCTAGACCAAATAAAGGTCCAGGGGTTGAAATTTGAGGCTCAGAAGAACAGCAAATCAACAGCAGCAATCCAATAGTAAACAACCTAGAAAAATAACACTTGAAAACCCATAAAACTCGAGTGAAGAAAAACCAGAAAGATGGGACCTAATCCTTCAAAGGATAAGAGGCCACAGCTCCAAGAAAACCAAATCCTAAGCTATTTGTGTACTCATTTTGTATATTTATTTCTGTTTCTTTTGATTTTTTCCTATTTCTTCTCAAAATCTAAAGAGAGATTTCAGAATAGAAAATGAAAGTTGTGTATGAAGTCAATTTTTCAGTGGTAAAAATGCAGAGAATTCCCTTAAAAACCTGTGTGTAGAGTTGATTTTCAGTGGTAAAAAAAGCCTCTTTTAGTGGTAAAAAGTGTGTGTATATATAGGGGTATTTGGGATAGGATATGCTTATCATATTACTTATCCAATAAGCTGAAAATAGTACAAATGCAGCTGTCAATCCTATCCTTTTGGGACAGCTACACCTATTCTAGAAAATTCTAGCCCCTGAAATTATCCTTTTAACCCCAAAAAATTTGATTTCCTTATTCTGGAAGGTTCTTGGGTTGTTACACCCAAGATTCCTTAGCTAAAAATCCTAAATCACCCCTCAATACCTCTTAGAATTACATTTTTAGTAATTAAGGGTTATATTATTTACTAAGTTGATTTTAAGTAATAATCAATACTTAATGAGGTCACTTAAGTTAATTTCTAGGTTGAAGAACTTCAGCTTGAATTAATTTAGACTTAGATTTAACTGTGATCAACTCAATTTGGAAAATTAGGCCTAATCATCCTATTTGAGTGATTAATTCAATAATTAACCTTAACCAAATTGATTTTTAACACCTATTTAAGTGAGTCACTTTTAGGAATTAAGTTAGGTCCTTAGACTTAGGTTAATTACATTATCTATTTCAGTTTCAGATGAATACTTAATTAGTCAAGTATAGTTATCTCTTTATTACCTAATTAATAATTACCTAATCGATTAATTTGGGTGGGTGACTAAACTTATAGATCATACTGAAATCAAAAGACAAATTAGGGTAAATAGGTTTAGGTTTGAACACAATTCAACAAATCAGTATAGATCCTAAAACCCATAAACTAAGCAGGGAATCAATCAATGACAACTAACCAGTAGTGTTATCTTTCATAAATTGCTACACCAAATTAATTACCAGAAACAGTTACACATATACATGATTTGGTTTTATTTAGAAATTTAAGACTACCTTTCTCTAATCAGACAGTTTTGAACATGAATTAAGAAACCAAACAGAAAAATTATGAATCCTAACTAAACGATAGTGATGAAAACAGTAACATAAACATGTGTACTAAAACAGTCATGCATACGATTTTATTAAGAAAAATGAAGGAAAGACAGGAAGGGAAGGGGGGATACCAGTAAGAATGATTTGGGTGAAATCTGGCGCGCTCGAAAGCGACTCTAACTCGCATGAATCGATGGCTCTTGTCATGAGTCATATGAGTTTGAGTCACAGAGTCATGGAAAATCGACTTTACAAGGTTTAGGTTTTTTTTTGGATTTTTATATTTGACATAGGTCGAAATAGAGTGGTTCTTTAGGAAAATTGTGATGACCCAAAAGGGTCATCTTGTGTAAATTTAGCAAAAACTGTGTTCTGAGGCCCCGAAAGGATCCGTTAATCTCACCTCGATATGTGTGTGCATCTCGGGCGTGTAGCCGGGAATCCTTTATGTGGAAATGTGTTAAATAGTTGAATTTATGATAATTAATTGAATAAAGTTGACTTTGGTCAACATTTTTTGTAAACGGACCCGGACCCATGATTTGACGGTCCCGGAGGGTCCGTAGAAAAATATGGGACCTGAGCATATGCCCGAAATCGAATTCCGAAGTCCCAAGTCCGAGAAATGAATTTTTAAAGGAAATTATTTTCTGGAAATAATAAAGACTTTTGAAAATGAACTTTGATGTGAAATTTGTGTTACCGAGCCCGTATTATAGTTCTGGAGCTTGGAACAGGTTCAATATGTGTTATGTGAGTTATCTGTAATATTTGAAAAGAAACGGACTTGGTTTGACGTGTTTCAGATCAAAATTGGAAAATTTGATAGTTTATGAAGTTTGAGGAAATTCTATGGATTTTTGAGTTTAATTCATTGTTTTTGAAGTTATTTTAGTGGTTTAATTACTCGAACAAGTTCGTAGGATGATTTTGAATTCGTGTGTATATTTGGTTTTGAGCCTCGAGGGCTCGGGTGAGTTCCGGGTAGGTGTCGGGGTGCAAAAGAGTTGGAAAACTCTGGTGTGAATATGTTGTTTCTGGTGTCTGAGATTTTTACACTATGCGATAGCATAGGTTGCCCCGCGATCGCGTAGTGTAGTGTGAGGGGGGGGGGAGGATTTCTGTGACTCTATGCGATCGCATAGGCACTTCCACGATCGCGTCGAGTATAGGAGAGCTAGGGAGGGGGCTGAGTAATTTTCCTTCTGCGGTCGCACCAATCCGTCCGCGATCGCATAGCCAAGCCTAGGGACCCTATGCGATCGCAACTTCCTTTCCGTGATCGCAGTGCATGTGACTCAGGCCTCTACGTGATCGCAACTCCCTTTTCGCGATCACATAGAGCTAATTTGCCCAGTGATTTTTAAGGTTAAAAAACAGAATAGTTACGGGACATTCACATTCTTTCACCATTTTCTTCTTCTCCACTCTTCTTGAGCGATTCTTAGGAGACCATTCCACCATAGCTTCATAGGTAAGTGTTCTTAACTCTAATTTCTTTCATTTTCCTTCATCAACCACTAGATTCTAGGTCTAAAAACATGAAATCAAAGGTATAAATTGGGGGTTTTGGGTAGAGTTAGGGCTTTTGAAAATTTTGGGAATTCAACCTCATTTTGGGGTCGGATTTCAAAACAAATTGTATATTCAGGTTCGTGAGGGAATGAGTTATCAGGTTTTGGTCCGAACCTTGAGTATGGATCAAGCGGGCCGGGGTCGAATTTTGGTATTTTTGGAAGAATTATGGGAAATGTATAATTAGGCTTTGGGATTGAGTTATTGAATAATTATTGATGTTATTAAGTCAATTATGTCTAGATATTATCGTTTCGGAGTCGGATTCAAGAGGAAAGGCCGTGATTGAGGCTTGACTTGCATTCTTGGAGCCGAGGTAAGTGTTTGGCCTAACCTTAGCTTGAGGGAATAGGTATAGAGTCTTATTTTCTATGTGTAATTCATGTCCAACGTATAGGTGAGGTGACGGGTACCTATATGTTGTGGTCAAGCATGCCCGTGAGTCGAATTTTGATGAGTTATTTAATGTCTTTGATATTCTCCGTGTTGTGAATTATCGGGAACCTTGGAAGTGGTACCTTGAGGTTACTTCATGACGTAGAAAGTTCTTGATTATGTGTTCGGTTGAGGGTTTTACTGTTGATATGATACTTCTGAGTGAGATTGGTTATAGCTGAGTCCCTTGCCGGGACAATAGAATTGGGTTGATTATGTCTGTACATTTGAAATGTCGCATTGTTAAACTTTCATATCAATTGTTGTTTTTATATTCATCATGCACGAGGGAACATTTCGTGTCGATAATTATTATTTATGCACGAGGGAACATTCCGTGCCGATGATTATATTATTTATGCATGAGGGAACATTCCGTGCAGATGATTATATTATTTATGCACGAGGGAACATTCCGTGCCGATGATTATATTATTTATGCACGAGGGGACATTCTGTGCTGATGATTATATTATTTATGCACGAGGTAACATTCCGTGCCGATTGATTATTATTTATGCACAAGAGGACATTCTATGCCGATTGATTATTATTGATGCACGAAGGGACATTCCGTGCCGAGTCATTATTTTCTATGCGCGAGGGGACATTCCGTGCCGTGTGAATTTGAGGCTATGCACGAGGGGTCATGCCGTGCCTTCTCCTGTCTATTTTACTTGTTTCGAGTTGTTATTTCCTTCTTTACTTCTACCTTCCAGTTAGTACTTGATTCTACTATTTTAGCAATTGTTTCCCCTTTTATCCCCAGTATGTTCTTCCCCGTAACTGTATTCCTTATTATTTTCTGCTATACTATTGAACTGCACAGGTACAATTTGTTGTCGTGTCCTAGCCTCGTCACTACTTCACCGAGGTTAGGCTCGGCACTTACTCAGTACATGGGGTCGGTTGTACTGATGCTACACCTGCACTTTTTTTATGTTGTGCAGATTACGCAGCCGGACCTAGTGGACCTCGTTAGGGGGAGTATCCTTCAGTCCATTCCAGACAACACCGAGGTAGTTCCGTAGGCGTTCGTGGATCTCAGCGTTACTGTCTATCTTTCATTCTGTCATCTATGTGTGTCCAGACAGATATATCATTTTATTTCAAACTGTTATTTTTAGCCAAATCTTAGACTGGTTCGTGAGGTTGTGACTCCACTACTAGGTTTTGTACTTAATGGGATTTCTTCGTTATTAGCTATTGTTATTTAGCTTTTGTTAATGCTTCCGCACTTTATCTCAATTATCTAGTCAGTGTTTGTTATTTTCACTTGTTAATAAATCAATTCAGTTAACACGTTAGCTTGCCTAGCGGGTGCAACGTTAGGCGCCATCACGGCCTGAAGGTGGGATTTCGGGTCGTGACAAGTTGGTATCAGAGCACTAGGTTGCTTAGGTCTCACAACTCACGGAAAAACTTGGTAGAGTCTGAGGGATCGGTACGGAGACGTTTGTACTTATACCCCAAAGGCTGCAAAGTTAGGAATAACTTCACTTTTCTTCTTTCCTGTCGTGCGATTTGAATTCTAAATGCTAATTGAGTTTCGATTATATTCTCTCGAAGATGGCGAGAACGCGTGCTTCCTCATCTACGATCAGCAGCCCGATTCTCCTGTTGCAGCTCCTACGAGGGTCTGAGGCCGAGACCGAGGCTGTATTAGAGGCCGAGGCAGGGGCAGGGTAGCAGCCCCAGTAGAGGACCCACGGGTAGACTTTGCTGGTGAGGTTCTTACTCAGACAGTTCCAGTTGGACCAGCTCAGGTCCCAGAGGGGTTCATTTCCACCCTGGTGCTTCAGGACACTCTAGTCCGCTTAGTGGGACTCATGGAGAGTGTGGCTCAGGCCGGTCTTCTTCCTACTGCACCAGCCGTCTCTCAGGCTAGGGGAGGGACCCAGACTCTTGCTACTCGCACGCCAGAGCTGTTAGATCCTCAGTTCCTGACTCCGGCACCTCAGACGGTCGGAGTAGCTCAGCCGGGCATTATGGCCCCGGCAGTTGAGGGAGCAGCTATGTCAGCAGATGCTTTATGGAGATTGGATAGATTCACCAAGGTATTCACTACTACATTTACTGTTTCACCATCAGAGGATCACCAGGACTATTTGGACAGTTGTCATGAGGTTCTTCGGAACATGGGCATAGTAGAGTCCAATGGAGTTGATTTTGCTACTTTTCGTCTTTCGGGTTCCGCCAAGACTTGGTGCAGAGACTATTGTTTGACCAGGCTAGCTGGGTCTGCACCATTGACTTGGGCTCAGTTCTCTGAGTTATTCGTGGGGAAGTTCCTTCCAGTTACTCAGAGGTAGGATCTTCGGAGGCAGTTTGAGCGCCTCCAGCAGGGATCTATGTTTGTCACTCAGTACGAGACCAGGTTCATCACTCTAGCTCGACATGCCATTATGATACTCCCTAATGATCGTGAGAGAGTGAGGAGGTTTATTGAGGGTTTGGCTCAGCCCATCAGGATTCAGATGGCCAAGGAGTCAGGTACTGATATTTCATTCTAGGATGCAGCCAATGTGGCCCGGAGGATTGAGATGATTATGTCAGAGGGTGGTGGTCAGGGGGCTGACAAGAGGCCCTGTCACTTCGGTCGATTCAGTGGAGCCTCATCTGGGGACAGGGTTTCTTTCGGTAGAGGTCATCCTCCCAGACCCTATCAGTCGGCACTTCAGGTAGCTCACAGGGCACCGCTAGCTCCTATTGGTGCACCACCAGCACCTATCAATGCACCGCCGCTTCAGAGCTTCCAGGGTGGTTACCAGGGTCGACAGGGCCAGTTCCAGAGTCAGCAGCCACATCAAAAGAGGCTTTGTTATTCTTGCGGTGGTTTAGGGCATATTTCCAGGTTTTGCCCCCAAGGTTCTGGTGGGTCTCAGTATCAGGGTTCCCGTGCCATGGTTCCCGCATCAGGCACACCCCCACCTCTTCAGTCGGCTAGGGTTAGCGGTCGGGGTGGAGGTCAGACTCATAAAAGTGGAGGACATGCCACGAGAGGTAGAGGTCAGGCTACAGTAGGTCGACCCAGAGATATTCAGGTTGGAGGGGCTCAGCCCCGGTGCTATGCTTTTCCTGCCAGGCCTGATGCTGAGGCTTCTGATGTAGTTATTACAGGTACGTGTCAGTTTGCAGCCGAGAGGCTTCGGTGTTATTTGATCCGAGTTCTACATTCTCCTATGTGTCTTCATATTTTGCCCCTTATTTGAGTATGCCCCATGATTCCTTGAGTACTGTTGTGCATGTGTCTACACCGGTGGGTGATTCTATAGTGGTAGATCGAGTCTACCATGCTTGCCTAGTAGTTATTGGTGGTCTGGAGACTCAGGTTGATCTTTTGCTTCTTGATATGGTTGACTTTGATGTTATAATGGGGATGGATTGGTTATCCCCCTATTATGATATCCTCTACTTTCATGCCAATACAATGACCTTGGCTTTGCTAGGGGTACCTCGTTTGGAGTGGAGGGGGACTCCTAGTCATTCTTCTGGTAGAGTCATTTCTTATATGAAGGCTTGGCGCATGGTCGAGAAGGGTTGTTTGGCCTATCTGGCCTATGTTCGTGATTCTAGCGTCGAGGTTCCTTCCCTGGAGTCTGTGCTCGTGGTTCGTGAGTTTCTAGAGGTATTCCCTACTGACCTGCCGGGTATGCCACCCGAAACGGATATTGATTTTCGTATTGAGTTAGCTCAGGGAACCCAACCTATTTCTACTCCGTCGTATTGTATGGCCCCGCCAGAGTTGAGGGAGTTGAAGGATCAGTTGCAGGATTTGTTGGATAAAGGCTTCATTAGGCCTAGTGTTTCTCCTTGGGGTGCTCTAGTATTATTTGTCAAGAATAAAGATGGCTCGATGAGGATGTGTATTGACTACTGGAAGTTGAATAAGGTTACTATTAAGAACAAGTATCCTTTGCCGAGGATTGATGATTTATTCAACTAGCTTCAGGGTGCTTCAGTGTTTTCCAAGATTGACTTGAGATCTGGTTACCACCAACTGAGGATTAGGGCATCTGATGTCCCTAAGACAGCCTTTCGCACTCGTTATGGGCATTATGAGCTCTTGGTGATGTCATTTGGGCTGACAAATGCCCCCGCTGCTTTTATGGAGTTGATGCACCGCCTGTTCAGGCCCTATTTGGACTCATTTGTGATTGTTTTCATTGATGATATTTTGATTTACTCCCGTAGCCGTGAGGAGCATGAGCAGCACCTTCGGGTCGTCCTCCAGACTTTAAGGGATAGTCAGTTGTATGCAAATTTTCCAAGTGCGAGTTCTGGTTGAGTTCAGTTGCATTTCTAGGCCATGTGGTATCGTCAGAGGGTGTTCAGGTGGATCCCAAGAATATTTCAGCAGTCAGAGATTGGCCTAGACCCATCTCAGCTACAGAGATCCGGAGTTTCTTGGGCTTAGCGGGTTATTATCGCCGGTTTGTAGAGGGCTTTTCATCCATTGCATCCCGATGACCAGGTTGACTCAGAAGAGTGCTCAGTTCAAGTGATCTGATGAGTGTGAGGCGAGATTTCAGAAGTTCAAGATAGCCTTGACCACGGCGCTAGTGTTAGTTTTGCCCACAGGTTCATGACTGTATACCATGTATTGTGATGCTTCACGAGTTAGGCTTGGTGCAGTGTTGATGCAGGATGGCAAGGTTACAGCCTATGCTTCTCGTCAGTTGAAGGTTCATGAGAAGATCTATCTAGTTCATGACTTAGAGTTAGCAGCTATTGTGCATGCATTGAAGATTTGGAGGCATTATTTGTATGGTGTGCCATGTGAGGTGTTCACGGATCAGAAGAGCATACAGTATATGTTCAAATAGAAGGAGTTGAAAATGAGGCAGATGAGGTGGTTAGAGTTGCTGAAGGATTATGATATTACCATTCTTTATCATCCGGGGAAGGCCAATGTGGTAGCCGATGCTTTGAGCCGGAAGTCAGCCAGCATGGGTAGTCTTGCCTTTTTATCAGTCGGAGAGCGACCTCTTTCTTTGTATGTTCAAGCTTTAGCCAACCGATTTGTGAGATTGGAGGTTTCTGAGACTGGCAGTGTTTTGGCCCATACCGTAGACCGTTCTTCATTGTATGACCATATTCAGGCCAAGCAATATGATGATCACCATTTATGTGTTCTTAGAGATAGAGTCAGGCACGGAGCAAGCAGGTTACGGTTGATGATGAGGGAGGTTTGAGGATGCAGGGTCGGATTTGTGTGCCTGATGTGGATGGTATTCATGAGTTGATACTTCGGGAGGCCCATAGTTCCCGTTNGAGTGGAAGTGGGAGCGTATCACCATGGACTTTGTAGTTGGACTCCCACGGACTCAGAGGATGTTTGATGCAGTATGGGTCGTTGTGGATAGGCTGACCAAGTCAGCGCACTTCATCCCAGTATCAGTTTCGTATTCAGCAGAGAAGTTGGCAAGGATCTATATGAGAGATATTGTTAGACTGCATGGTGTACCCATATCCATTATACCAGACCGAGGTACTCAGTTTAACTCCCATTTCTGGAGAGTATTTCAGCGAGAGTTGGGCACACAGATTGATTTGAGCATAGCATTTCATCCTCAGACAGACGGGCAGTCCGAGCGTACTACTCAAATTTTGGAGGATATGCTGCGAGCTTGTGTTATTGACTTTGGCGGTTCATGGGACCAGTTCTTGCCTTTAGCTGAGTTTGCCTACAACAACAGCTATCAGTCGAGCATTCAGATGGCTTCGTATGAGGTGTTGTATGGTATACGGTGTCGGTCATCCGCCGATGGTTTGAGCCGGGAGAGGCTAGATTGTTGGGTTCTAAGTTAGTCCAGGATGCCTTGGACAAGGTGAAGATCATTCAGGCTAGACTTCCTACATCTCAGTCCAGGCAGAAGAGTTATGCGGATCACAGAGTTCGAGATTTGGCATTTATGATACGCGACCGGGTATCTCTTCGGGTGTCGCCCATGAAGGGCGTGATGAGATTCGGAATGAAGGGCAAGTTGAGCCCTAGGTACATTGGTCCATTTGAGATTCTGGATAAGGTAGGAGAGGTGGCCTACAGACTTGCCTTGCCACTTAGTTTGTCAGCCGTGCATCCAGTATTTCACGTATCAATGCTCCGGAGGTATATTGCGGATCCATATCATGTACTTGACTTCAGTGGTGTCCAGTTGAACAAGGATTTGTCTTATGAGAAGGATTCGGTAGCCATATTCGACCAGCAGGTGCGACAGTTGAGATCGAAGAGTTACCCTTCGGCTCGTGTTCAGTGGAGAGGTCAGCCTGTTGAGGCAGCTACTTGGGAGTCCGAGTCTGAGTCTAATATGTGGAGTCGATATCCCCATCTTTTCCCCGATTCAGGTACCTGTCTATCTCCGTTCGAGGACGAACGGTTGTTTTAGAGGTGGAGATTGTGATGACCCAAAAGGGTCATCTTGTGTAAATTTAGCAAAAATTATGTTTCGAGGCCCTGAAAGGCTCCGTTAATCTCACCTCGATATGCGTGCACATCTCGAGCGCGTAGCCAGGAAGCCTTTATGTGAAAATGTGTTAAACAGTTAAGTTTATGATAATTAATTGAATAAAGTTGACTTTGGTCAATATTTTTGGTAAATGGACCCGGACCTATGATTTGATGGTCCTGTAGGGTCCGTAGGAAAATATGGGACCTGGGCGTATGTCCGGAATCGAATTCCGAGGTCCCAAGTCCGAGGAATGAATTTTTAAAGGAAATTGTTTTTTGGAAATAATAAAGACTTTTGAAAATGAACTTTGATGTGAAATTTGTGTTACCGAGCCCGTATTATGGTTCCGGAGCCCAGAGTAGGTTCAATATGTGTTATGTGAGTTATCTATAAGATTTGGAAAGAAACGGACTTGGTTTGACGTGTTTCGGATCAAAATTGGAAAATTTGATAGTTTATGAAGTTTGAGGAAATTCTATGGATTTTTGAGTTTATTTCATTGTTTTTATGTTATTTTAGTGGTTTAATTACTCGAATAAGTTCTTAGGATGATTTTTAAGTCGTGTGTATATTTGGTTTTGAGCCCCGTGGGTTCTGGTGAGTTCCGGGTAGGTGTCGGGGTGCAAAAGAGTTGGAAATATCTGGTGTGAATATGTTGTTTCTGGTGTCTCAGATTTTTACACTATGCGATCGCATAAGTTGCCCCGCGATGGCGTAGTGTAGTGTGAGGGGGGGGGGGGGTTCTGTTACTCTATGTGATCGTAGAGGCACTTCCGCGATCGCGTGGAGTATAGGAGAGCTAGGGAGGGGGCTAGATATTTTTCCTTCTGCGGTCGCACCAATCCGTCATCAATTGCATAGCCAAGCCTAGGGACCCTACGCGATCGCAACTCCCTTTCCGCGTTCGCAGTGCACGTGACTCAGGCCTCTACGTGATCGCAACTCCCTTTCCGCGATCGCATAGAGCTAATTCGCCCAGTGATTTTTAAGGTTCAAAAACAGAATAGTTACGGGACATTCACATTCTTTCACCATTTTCTTCTTCTCCACTCTTCTTGGGAGATTCTTAGGAGACCATTCCACCATAGCTTCATAGGTAAGTGTTCTTAACTCTAATTTCTTTCATTTTCCTTCATCAATCACTAGATTCTAGGTCTAAAAACATGAAATCAAAGGTAGAAATAGGGTGTTTTGGGTAGAGTTAGGGCTTTTGGAAATTTTGGGAATTCAACCTCATTTTGGGGTCGGATTTCAAAACAAATTGTATATTCGGGTTCGTGGGGGAATGGGTTATCGGGTTTTGGTCCGAACCTCGAGTATGGACCAAGCGGGCCCGGGGTCGAATTTTGGTATTTTTGGAAGAATTATGGGAAATGTATAATTAGGCTTTGGGATTGAGTTATTGAATAATTATTGATGTTATTAAGTCAATTATGACTATATATTATCGTTTCGGAGTCGGATTCAAGAGGAAAGGTCGTGATTGAGGCTTGACTTGCATTCTTGGAGCCGAGGTAAGTGTTTTGCCTAACCTTAGCTTGAGGGAATAGGTATAGAGTCTTATTTGCTATGTGTAATTCATGTCCAACGTATAGGTGAGGTGACGAGTACCTATATGTTGTGGTCAAGCATGCTCATGAGTCGAATTTTGATGAGTTATTTAATGTCTTTGATATTCTCCGTGTTGTGAATTATCAGGAGCCTTGGAAGTCGTACCTTGAGGTTACTTCATGACGTAGAAAGCTCTTGATTATGTGTTCTGTTGTGGGTTTTACTGTTGATATGATACTTCTGAGTGAGATTGCTTATAGCTGAGTCCCTTGCCGGGACAATAGAATTGGGTTGATTATGTCTATACATTTGAAATGTCGATTGTTAAACTTTCATATCAATTGTTGTTTTTATATTCATCATGCACGAGGAACATTCCGTGTCAATGATTATTATTTATGCACGAGGAACATTCCGTGTCAATGATTATTATTTATGCACGAGGGAACATTCTGTGTCGATGATTATTATTTATGCACGAGGGAACATTCTGTGCCGATGATTATATTATTTATGCACGAGGGAACATTCCGTGCTGATGATTATATTATTTATGCACGAGGGAACATCCCGTGCCGATGATTATATTATTTATGCACGAGGGAACATTCTGTGCCGATGATTCTATTACTTATGCACGAGGGAACATTCCGTGCCGATTAATTATTATTGATGCACGAGGAGACATTTTGTGCCGAGTCATTATTACCTATGCGCGAGGGGACATTCCGTGCCGTGTGATTTTGAGGCTATGCACGAGGGGTGTCATGTCGTGCCTTCTCCTGTGTATTTTACTTGTTTCGAGTTGTTATTTCCTGATTTACTTCTACCTTCCAGTTAGTACTTGATTCTACTGTTTTAGCAATTGTTTCCCTTTTTATCACCAGTATGTTCTTCCCCGTAACTGTATTCTTGATTATTTTCTGCTATACTATTGAACTGCATAGGTACAATTTGTTGTCGTGTCCTAGCCTCGTCACTACTTCGTCGAGGTTAGGCTCGGCAATTACTCAGTACATGGGGTCGGTTGTACTGATGCTACACCTGCACTTCTTTATGTTGTGCAGATTACGCAGCCGGATCCAGTGGACCTCGTTAGGGGGAGTATTCCTCAGTCCATTCCAGACGACATCGAGGTAGTTCCGTAGCCGTTCGTGGAACTCGGCGTTACTGTCTATCTTTCATTCTGTCATCTATGTGTTTCTAGACAGATATATCATTTTATTTCAAACTATTGTTTTTAGCCAAATCTTAGACTGGTTCATGAGGTTGTGACTCCACTACTGGGTTTTGTACTTAAAGGAATTTCTTCGTTATTAGCTATTGTTATTTAGCTTTTGTTAATGCTTCCGTACTTTATCTCAATTATCTAGTCAGTGTTTGTTATTTTCATTCGTTAATAAGTCAATTAAGTTAACACGTTGGCTTGCTTAGCGGGTGCAGCGTTAGGCGCCATCACGGCTTGAAGGTGGAATTTCGGGTCGTGACAAAAAGTAAACCCAGGAGGTGATTGGGGAGGTGAAGGAGGTTGTAGGGTAAATTTTTAGGGTCGATTGGTGGAGATCCGCTGCCGGTAGGCTATTTACGGCCTGCGGAGGCGGTGAGTATTTGAGGGCGGCTAGGGTTTGGTCTAGGGAGAGAGACGAGAGAGTGGGGGGTGTTATGGGGGGTAGGGGTCCGTTCCGACACTTATATAGTTTAGAGGGGGGAGTTAGGGAGCCGTTGGATCAAATCGATCCAATGGCTGGGATTGGAGGGGATAAAACGAGGTCGTTTGGGTAATATATGGGGTTGGCCGGGTAATGGGGTTTGGGCTGGAGTGTATTGGGTAGTGGGAAAGGAGTTTTGGGTCTGGGTGCATTGGCCTAGGTCCGGTTTTTGGTCTTTGGAACACTTATGTTAAGTAATCAACCTAATTAAATCATTCTAATTAATTTTAAATTAACCTTGGCCTAATTTCATCTAATTATAGCTTAATTAATGAGTAAATTAAAGTGAGATTATTAGTTTTAATACTCATAATTATTTAAAGAACGAATTTTATAATTTTCCTAATAAAATGATTGAATTAGGCAATTTAAACTAAAAATCTAATTATGCAAGATAAATAAAAGTTTTAAAATGTTTTGTTATTATTATAAATTTTAAAAGATGACTTATGATCATACAGTGCTGTGAGCATGTAATTTTTAACCTACTATATATTCCTACAAAATTTAATAAATTAATTAATG
>ML427301.1:0-38722 GCA_005239525.1 Nicotiana knightiana | reverse complement strand
CAATATATATATATATATATTGTAGATCTTTCCACACTTTCATAAAATGAACTCACTTGCTTAAGTGTGTTGGACAATGATCCCCTCATTTGGCACAAAAAACTTGGACATGCTAGTCTAAGTCATCTCAACAAACTAGTCTCCAAGGACTTGGTGATAGGAATGCTTTAACATTATGTTCAAGGAAGAGAAAGTTTATTAGGCTTATGCAAGGGGGGAGCAAGTAGGATCCTCTTTCAAAAGCAAGAAAATGGTAAGTACCACCAGAACGATGGAACTGGTCCATATGGATCTTTGTGGACCAATGAGAACTCTGAGCAGAGGTGGTAAGAAATATGTGATGGTGCTTGTTGATGACTATTCTAGATTTACCTGGACATTATTTCTTACATCTAAAGATGAGGCATTCGACATGTTTACTTCATTTTTTAGAAAAACAATTAGGAAATCAACTTGCATCAATTAGGTCTGATCATGGCAATGAATTTGAAAATGCTAAATTTGCTGAATTTGTGATGAGCATGGCATAGATCACAACTTTTCTGCCCCTAGAACTCCCCAACAAAATTGTGTGGTTGAAAGAAAGAATAGGAATCTTGAAGATATGACTAGGATTATGTTTCTTTTTAGTAAACTACCTCATAGCTTCTGGGCAGAAGCTATTAATACTGCTTGCTATATCATAAATAGGTGCATCCCTAGACCACTTGTAGAGAAGACTCCCTATGAGTTACTTAAAGGGAGAAAGCCTAATATATCCCACCTCAGGCCTTTTGGTTGTAAGTTCTTTGTGCACAACAATGGTAAAGACTCCCTAGGTAAGCTTGATCCCAGAAGTGATGAGGGAGTATTCTTGGGATATTCTTCACATAGTAAAGCTTATAAGATCTATAAAAAAAGAACTATGTGTGTAGAAGAAAGTGTACATGTAGTTTTTTATGAAACTAACATTCTTTCTGAGAGACAGGAACATGAAGATGAAGCAATTGGCTAGTAAGAAATTTAAACGAAATCACAGCCAAGACTTAAGCTGCACCAGAAGAAGGAATAGGTAATGGAACAGGTTCTTCTACCCAAGGCAACCTGACAGGGAGAACTGAACAAAGAGGAACTGAATCTCAAACCTCGATGGTACCTGTCCATGAACATGTTCCACAGCAACAAAGCATTGAAAGAACATCAAGGGGAACTCAGTTGGTTGTGAAATCTTACAAGTATCAAAGTTCTCATGCCATTGAGAATATAATCGCTGACCCAACCTCTGGAATCAAAACCAGATCTTTATTAAAGAATCTTTGTGCTTTTGATGCTTTCTTACCTCTTATTCAACCTAAAAATGTTGATGAGGCTTTGCAGGATACATATTGGGTAAATGCAATGCAAGATGGATTCAACCAATTCGAAAGGATTCGAGATTGGCATCTAGTACCAAGCCCCAAGGACATATCAGTAATTGGCACAAAATGGGTCTTCAGAAACAAAAGCCTTAAGAAGATATCACTTTGAGAGGAACAAGTTGGAATTAGGGATGATTAAGATCACCTAAAAGGACCAGTTCAAAGTTAAACGAAAAAAAAATGTATTGGAGAAAAAAATTAGTGGTTAGAAAGTCTGTAGATTTTGTATATAATTAGATTAAATCTTGCTCAGTCTCCTACTTTCAACGGTATACTCATGTGCCATGTGCTAAAATGACTCATTAAGCTCCAATGATATTTTCTCTGTTTTGGCAAATTTAGACTTACACAAGAAATTTTCAGTGAAGAACCTGGTTCATCAAGATAAATAGGTATGTTTTTTACACTCTGCATAATATGAGATTGTTATATTTGGATCATGAGCAGAGTCCTACCTAATTCCAAACTTCCTTTGGACTTATTCGTTACAAGTGAACCAGTTCTGTTCAAAAGAGTCTCAACCGAATTGAAGTACCTAGATTCTAGGGATACACTCCAACGTCTCTTCAAAACTGAATTTCAATTTGATTAGACTTCTAAGAGTCTGAAAAGTTGTAGTTATCCCATCAATTATTCCTCTGTATATTGATCAGATTTAGTGTATTCCTTACTTCATCTCTCTCAAGTTGTCAAAAAATCTCATTCTTCTTCCATCTTCCAAACACAATCTAATTATCTTCTCTTTCATACCCTAGCCCAGATATGTCGAACACCTCTGAGAATCCTTCATCACCACCATAGGAAACCACTTCCACACCTTCAACCATACCAATCTCTAAGAAAAGTAGAATAAAGATGAGGGCTCGTAAGATTGTCGCTGAAGGAGAACAAATCAAGAAAATAAACAAGCAATTGAAAGCATGTAGGAAGAAGAATCCTAGAAATCTAAAAATTCATTTAAGTCTGCTACTAAGGGAGAAGAAAGTAGGTATTCTGAAACTGAAAAGGTATCTTCTAATTCTAAACATACTTCTGAGACAATTTCTGAAGTTGCTGCAAACTTGGAGAATAGATTTGTACTGGTAGGATCTATAGCAGGTGTTGAGACTACAGAATCTGGAGAAGTTGGTGGTAAAAATAAAAAGGGTAAAGAAAAAGAGAGCAAGGGTGCTAGGAGTACTGTGAGGGGAAAGGCTACAACAATGGCTAATTCTTCACCCGCTTTTGTTGGTCTAACAAAAGAAACTGGGGCAATGGTTGTTTGGGGAAAGGAATTTACTAAAATAGAAGAGAGTTTGAGCAAAACAGGGGGAAGTAGGTCTGTCGAGGCTGTTGAGGGGTTGGTTCAACTTGGGAAAAATATAGATGAACATGTTCCATCTGAACAGGAAACCCTCGCGGACCTAGTAATAGGGATATCAATAGAAACAAAACTCATGTCATTCCCTATAGCTTCATTCTCACAATTGTACTTGAACATTTCAAGGTACCTATGAAGAAGTGGGAGATTAGTACAAGCAAGGATCATTTTGGGGTTAATACTCTGCTTGCTTGCGATTATGAAGTCAATGCCACTCCTAAAGAACCTGGTTCATCCAAGAAGGTACCAGTAAATAGCAAGGTCAGAGCCTTGGTGCTAGAAAGTTGGGCTAAGGATGCTGAGATTAAAAGAATGAAGAAGAGGTTGGCAGAGGTGGAGACTGAGAGAGATGCTCTCAGAACTGGGCTGACAAGAGAAAAGGAGAAGAATGATGGAATTCTTCAAGATATGTGTCACGACCCAAAATCCATAAGGTCGTGATGGCGCCGGACACCACTGTCAGGCAAGCCAATCATTAAATGGTTAAGTTAAATTTCCTATTTTAGCATTTTTTTGAAATCATTACCTTTCACTTAACACGTAATATCTAAATAAAATCCATTAAGTAGGTATGACAGTTCAATATTCCATTTTGATGAAATACACCCCAAACACATCCCAGAACCCGGTGACACAAGTACATGAGAATTTCTAAGAATTTATACAATTATTACAAAGCTTGTCCGAGATACAAATTGGACAAGGAATTTAAAATAAAATACAAATACATATGAGAAAGACTCTGCCGGCTGCGGGTCGTCTCCGGATGATGCAGCCCGTCTAAGTTTCCAAGTCAGCCACTTTGCTATGAAGGTACCTGTGTAACAAAATGCACATCAAGTGTAGCATGAGTATGAAAATAATGTGTACTCAGTAAGTATCCCGCCTAACCTCATAGAGGTAGTGACGAGAGGTTGAATTAGTCACTTGCTAGAACTCAATTAATATCAGGTATAGTAACGAAATGAATCAATACGAAACAAAGTAAGAGTATATATCAAATGGGTATAATTACACGGTACGATCCCTTCTTACAATTTATTCAGCTCTCAATTTACAATTTACTTTCGTAACCAAAACATATACATAGATACGGCTTCACCAAAAGGTATTATACTTCAATTTAGGGAAAACCCTTAGGTACACTGGCTTCTATCAAAACATTACGCACGATTCAATGGGGATAGTAAGTACATAGGAAAGGAAATGTCGAGGCGTATGGCCCGATCCAACATAAAAGTAAATTGTGCATTGCCGAATGGACGAACGGCAAGAACCATAGATGTATCTTTCAATCTGCCGTGGCGTACGGCCCTCTCCCATGAGAGTGTGGTACATAAATCCTACAGAGGCGAACGGCCCGATCTCATAAGAGTGTGGTACATAAATCCTGCCAAGGTCGAACGACCCGATCCCATAAGAGTGTGGTACATTAATCCTGCCGAGGCGAACGGCCCGATCCCATAAGAGTGTGGTACATAAATCCTAGGCGAACGGCCGAATCCAATAAGAGTGTGGTAGGAGGATTTACCCTGCTTGTGAATCATACATGCGAAACAGTTACATATGAATTATAGAGTTACCCTGCTCGCGAATCATACCTGCGACTTGGGTACCCGCATATAAATAGGTCCATTCAAGTAGTAAATCCGGAATTTATCAGGGAATATTTAGCCGAAGAAGGATACATTCTCGTTTTACATGATTAAGAAAAAGAAGTTTAACCTACCTAAGTATTCATTTACTAATTCAATGAGATTAGACGGTCTCTTTTTAGCAACAAAGTTGCAAGTACAGCAAGTAAAGCATGCTAGTGGGTTCTAGGCTACCCGGACATAAGCATAATAGTAGCTACGCACGGACTCCCGTCACCTCGTGCGCACGTAGCTCCCACAAATAGTAGCACATATTTAATTAGTTCACCTAGGGGACAATTCTCCCTCACAAAGTTAGAAGGGAGACTTACCTCGCTCCAAAATTGTATAATCGGCTTCCAAACTCTTCCTACGACTCCAATTGATGCACAACGCCCCAAAACTAACCAAATAATGGCAAACCAATAAAAATATACTCTAATATTTGTTAATAATCCAAATTATATAAACTCCTATGTCCGCTCAAGGAATTAACCAAAATGCCCTCGGGCCCACGTGCCCGGATTTCAAAATTTCTCGAAGATAAACTCTACCCATAGCTTTACTAGTTCAAATATACAATTTACTCAAATATTCATGCTCAATTCGTGGCTAAAATTTAAATTACCAAACGGCCCCCAGCTCCCCTTTCCTCTACGCGTTCGCACACCTTACCCCGCGTTCGCGTAGAGATCACAACCCAAGCCACCGCGTTCGCACTACCGTCACTGCGAAGGCACAAGCCAATCCATCATCCCTCCATTTTCCTTCTCCGCGATCATACACAAGGGACCGCGATCGCGGAGCACACTAGATACACCAGAAATAGCAGCAGCAAAACAGAGAAAAAAATGGTCTGTACTTGCCCCGAAACATACCCAAGGCCCCCAGGACCCCGTCCAATCACACGACTTTGTCCCATAATATCCCACGGACTTGCCCTAGGACTCAAATCACATCAAACAACGCCGTAACAACGAATCGCGCCTAAATCCAAACTTTATGAACTTTGAAATTTCAAACTTCCACATTCGATGCCGAAACCTATCAAATCATGTCCGATTGACCCCAAATTTTGCACACAAGTCATATTCGACATTATGGACCTGTTCCAACTTCTGGAATCTCATTCCGACCCCGATATCACAATTCCCAATTCCGTTCGGATTCTCAAAAACCTTCAAATTTCTATCTTTAGTCAAATGACCTCAAAATGACCTACGGACATCCGAATTCACTTCCGATCGCGCTCCCAACTCCAGAATCACCATACGAAGCTATTCCCAGGCTCGGAATCCCAAACAGACATCAATAACCACTGAAATGCCCTTCAAGCAAAACTTAGGAAATTTCTTCAAAATTGCTGACTTCCACAATATACACCGAAACGATCCCGAGTTAAAGCCCGATCCGGACATATGCCCCAGTCCAAAATCATTATACGAACCTGCAGGAACCTTCAAATCCTGATTCGAAGGTCATTTACTCAGAATACCAATCTTAGTCAATTCTAACTTGAGGCTTCTAAAATGAGAATTTTCCTTCCAATTTGACTCTGAACTTCCCAAAATTAAATTGCGAACACACCTAAAAGTCATAACACCTGAAACGGAGCTGATCATGACCTCAAACCGCTGAACGACGTGCTAGAGCTCAAAACGACCGATCGGGTCGTTACATTCTCCCCCACTTGAACAGACGTTTGTTTTCGAACGTGCCAAGAACTGAACTGCTCTAGAGTTATCTAAATTCACTATTTAACACTTCGCGCACCTGCCCGTGCTACCACCACCCAGCTGAGTATATTAGCTTGATCAAATCTTGAGATTTCTTCTTTTATCCATATAATAGGCTCAGAATCCAGTTCCAACACCAGAAATTTCTCTGCCATGCCTAGTTCCAATATATAAACACCGTATCAATTACCACATGATGTACCAGAACACGACTGCATACCTTTGCTGAATTATCACCATGCACCACATAATTCATCATCTGACCACAATGACATTCCCTAAATCGTAATAGCCAAAATTCCACGAATCTGATGCTCCCAATACACCTTATGATATATATACATCCTGCTATAATATTGGCGATACCACCACAATGGAGGAGATGTGTAGAAATTCTAACCAATTGCAGAGTTAAGCAAACATTGAATCCTTCCTCTTGACTAGGACCATCATCTTATTACAAACCAATAAGGGTAATTGTCCTTTAATGTATTTCACATAATCTTATTGCATTTGATCCCTGATCCAATAATCTCGTCTCACCCAGTATGAACTGTTCAAACAACCAATCACCCCATACGACCAACAATCTCACACGATGCCACAATGCGCCAATAGGCCAAAATTCGAACATGATACCTAAGGAAATGACTCAGGAAGGGACTACTCGACTCACGCAACTTATAGGAACTTTCCTCAGAGAATAGGAAGTAAAACACAAGAAAAATAAATATATGAACCTTACTCGTCATCACACTGTTGCGGCGTGCAACCCGATCCAAATAACATACTCGTGGCGGCGTGCCACCCGATCCCATCATAAAATTCACATAAGGAAATATACACAGAGCTGAATTGCTCACTGTTACAATTTAGTGAATACCGGTCACAAGCATGCTAAGTGCATAAACAATTCTGGGGAGACTAATAGATCCATATGCTACAAAACTCGAGCACAACTAAGGTGCGATATAAAATCTGAATCTCAAGAGCCATCCCGCTCACATAACCTCGTCACTACGTGGAATCTCAATGCTTAAGAATTTATCAAACCACTTCAAAACTCACACGGCACAATCATAATATCACATGAATCTGACGAAGATGGAACAACATTTGATATTCCAACACCCCTCCTTGAGAAGCGCTATACTGAAATGAACACATCTAACTCACATGACGCCCATACTCTTGTTTTAATCTATTCACACACTCCAAATCGATTTTCCGTGCACAGAACTAGGTTGATAGCTTTACCTGGGTCCATAGTAACCCACTTCCTCTCATAACACGCAAGAACAACAATCATAGCCGGAACGAACACCCCACAATCCACAATCAACTGAACCGAACGCCTTCCAGGCATAAATTCCCAAATAAGAAATATTGCACCCCCTTATACTTGGTCTAAATCTTCAATCAATCAGGTGATTACCTGTCACACTTATACCATCTTCCTGTGGTCACGCTCCCACGACCTTCCACGAGGTAACAAGTCTGCACCTTCATACCACCGACCACACTAATGCTGCAAAACATATCAAGAACCCATGACCAGGGTACAAGGCCTGTTTCACCGAATATCGATCTCAGGTGGCACTGAAGATAAAACCAGTTTCCCTATTCCTTACTTCCCGCTCCACACAGACTACTACACCTAACATGCCAATATGAAATAGCGCAAGAATTCCATCATAACTCCTGAACCACTAATAGGGGAAACACCTCATCATATAGAAACCTCTTACTTACCTTAATTCAAGAGAACAACAACAACACTCGAGTGAATTCTCACAATCACCCAACATGCAAATCCTTAAGTAGTGGTCTGAACCACCATGAACCTTCCGGGATCCGCCTACACCTGACAAGCCATAGCACTCGAATGCTCCCACATGAAATCTATTAAGACAGCCAACAAGCCCCGCACACACCGGCCCAAACCACATGCACAATTTAATCACACTGATAAAACTGATCACTGCCATACATGTGCTATTTCAACCATGGCTAACCAATCCATCTTCTCTCTAATAATCCTTAATTGCCTCAGAAATAATAGTAACCCCATTCAACTCATAACAAACTCAATCCGCACTCATCCCGAGTGGCCTTGATTCACGATACCATGTTGTCTCAATCTCACAACCCGTCTCATACCCCTCTGATAATCTTCCTACACCCCGGAGTTTACTTCTCTCACTCTCCCTATACTATCCTTCACGCTGAAACATATCATAGAACACCCCAACCATCTTCTCTTTTCTCAGAAATTATACTGCAAAAGCTCGACTCTTAATCATACTGCTGCCTGAAACCCTTAAACGCCGAATTCTTAACTTTTGAATTCACAAGGACTGCTATTGAGAGTCACCCACTCTGACTCGCCCCGAATAAAATCAAATCCAAGGCTCTTCTAGCACATGAACACCCTTTTCAATGAAGCACGTGACTGAGTCACTACCCTACAGCTCGCCCATGCCTTAAGCATAAATTCTGAATCTCCCAAAACCTAACCCTCGTCCAATAGGACAAACTTGTGCACATATTTATCAAATCCCATGCACAATTACCATTCTACTCCTTTCCCTTAGCTGTACTAACTTGGCAATATGCCGACAATCCGCAACCCCATGAGAAGACAATCCTACAACCCAACTGCAGGTGGTGGGACTCCCCCACTTAGCCCGAAGCTACTCCTTGCACCACTCTAGACCCTGTTGAGATCCTTTCTCCTTTGTTAACATGATCCTGCTCGACCAATCCGCCCAAATCTTCCGAATTCTCCTGTCAGCATTCCCTAAATACTCAGATTATGTAGCATCATTCGCCCATTCTTCCTCCTACCGAATAGCCACTAGAATCCCTCACAGAAACTTGCCAACCACACAACCGCTAACCTACTCACAGGAGACAACCCACCTGTGTAAATCACCAACTGAAACCTTCCAACGACGATGTATTGCACCAGCTCTATGACATCAATACTCTATCCTAAGCATGTTCTCATTCACCAACTTAACCAGTCCGTTCGCTTCTCATGGACATCTACTAAATGCGCTACAACATCCTCTATTTCACCACCATGTTGTCGCTCTCCCACTTTGGTTAACCTGATTCCTTTAAGCACCACCTGACTTCCTTCATCGCATGCTGCCCAATTCAATATCATTCTTTGTAGCTCTTAAACCAGCAGGTCACCACGACTTCAAACTCTCCGAGGATCATCTTTCTCGAGCTGCCTTCATCATCAATTCTTATCCAATACTTAACCATCGCACCTCACGGTCTCTGCCAACCGCATTATTCAATACTTCTTCACAATACTCTGACCCCGAGCAAACGAAGAAACCATGGCACCAACGAACTTAACACATTCCATTCGATCAATGACGATGATATCACATCACAGGTGAATATCCCACCTTACTTGAAAACACCAAGTCTTACTACTTTATCAATCCAAAACTGATCATTTATAATACAAATGCCTTTCCTCTGTCAAAACTGAAATACTGAAATCTCGAAATCACACTCTGAGAAGACGTCCCTTCAAGTCATTCATTGCTCCTACATATGGGCAAGCATCCTACCATCACACTCACATCGCGCGATAACCAATCGTAGACATCATCACTACCTGAGCATACCTCAAGGCTCTCAGCAACACAGCTACTGAGTTGGAACAACATAATATCGTTCTGGAGGGCGACAACAATATCCCAAACAACTATGTACGGAAAACATCATGCACCATATCTATAGCACCATTACAATTTCTCAAATTCCCGATTTATAGAAAGCGCTTCGCGACGTATAAGATTGAGTAGGAAGAAACATAGGCACAAGCCTTAAGGGAATCAAATCGCACGATAAGAAATCAAGAAGGAAAGTACTCCTAACAGCCCTGTAGCCTCTCGAAGATAAGTACAGACGTCTTCGTATCGATCCGCAAGACTCTACTAGACTTGCTCATCACTCGTGAATCCTAAGGAAACCTAGTGCTCTGATACCATGTTGTGACGACCCAATATCCATAAGGTCGTGATGGCGTCGGATACCACTGTCAGGCAAGCCAATCATTAAATGTTTAAGTTAAATTTCCTATTTTAGCATTTTTTGAAATCATTACCTTTCACTTAACATGTAATATCTAAATAAAATCCATTAAGTAGGAATAACAGTCCAATATTCCATTTTGATAAAATACACCCCAAACACATCCCAGAACCCGGTGACACAAGTACATGAGCAATTTCTAAGAATTTATACAATATTACAAATCTTGTCCGAGATACAAATTGGACAAGGAATTTAAAATAAAATACAAATACATATGAGGAAGACTCTGCCGGATGCGGGTCGTCTCCGGATGATGCATCCCACCTAAGTCTCCAAGTCAGCCACTTTGCTATGAAGGTACCTGTGCAACAAAATGCACAGCAAGTGTAGCATGAGTACGAAAACAACGTGTACTCAGTAAGTATCCTTCCTAACCTCAGAGAGGTAGTGACGAGAGGTCAAATTAGACACTTGCTAGAAGTCAATTAATATCAGGTATAGTAATGAAATGAATCAATACGAAACAAAGTAATAATATATATCAAACAGGTATAATTACACGGTACGATCCCTTCCTTACAATTTATTTAGCTCTCAATTTACAATTTACTTTCGTAACCAAAACATATACATAGATATGGCTTCACCAAAAGGTTATTATAATTCAATTTAGGGAGAATCCTTAGGTACATTGGCTTCTAGCAAAACATTACGCACGATTCAATGGGGATAGTAATTACATAGGAAAGGAAATGCCGAGGCGTACGGCCTGATCCAACATAAAAGTAAATTGTGCACTGCGGAAGGGTCGAACGACGCGAACCATAGATGTATCTTTCAATCCGTCGTGGCGTACTACCCGCTCCCATGAGAGTGTGGTACATAAATCCTGCCGAGACGAATGGCCCGATCCCATAAGAGTGTGGTACATAAATTATGCCGAGGCGAACGACCCGATCCCATAAGAGTGTGGTACATAAATTCTGCCGAGGCGAACGGCCCGATCCCATAATAGTGTGGTACATAAATCCTGCTGAGGCGAACGACCCGATCCTGTAAGAGTGTGGTAGGAGGATTTACCCCGCTCGTGAATCATACCTGCGACTCGGGTACCCGCATATAAATAGGTCCACTCAAGTAGTAAATCCGGAATTTATCAGGGCATATTTAGCCGAAGAAGGATACATTCTCTTTTTACATGATTAAGAAAAATAAGTTTAACCTACCTAAGTAATCATCTACTAATTCAATGAGATTAGACAGTCTCGTTTTACCAACAAAGTTGCAAGTACAGCAAGTAAAGCATGCTAGTGGGTCCTAGGCTACCCGGTCATAAGCATAATAGTAGCTACGTATGGACTCTCGTCACCTCATGCGCACGTAACCCCCACAAATAGTAGCACATATTAATTAGTTCACCTAGGGGGACATATCCCCCTCACAAAGTTATAAGGGAGAGTTACCTCGCTTTGAAATACCATAACCGGCTTCCAAGCCCTTCCGACGACTCCAATTGATGCCCAACGCCCCAAAACTAACCAAATAACGGCAAACCAATGAAAATATTCTCTAATATTTGTTAATAATCCAAATTATATAAACTCTACCCATAGCATTACTAGTTCAAATATACAATTTACTCAAATATTCATGCTCAATTCGTGGCTAAAATTCAAATTTCCAAATTTCTAGGTTTTCTTCAAAATCCCAATTTTTTCCACAATTTTTCATGCTCAAATTCGTGCATAAACCTTGTATTTAACTTGGAATGAGAAGGAATCACTTACCTATTGATGCTTGATGAAAATCCCCTCTTGAAGCTTCTCAAAATCGCCCACATCAATGAAACAAATGAAGGAAATGGCCAACATCTCGCATTTAAATTAATCTGCCCAAGCCCCAATTTCATCTATGCGTTTGTGACTCCCTGAGTGCGTTCGCGAAGGGCAACTTCCCTGACCCTCCGCGTTCGTAGGCCTCCCTATCCGTTTACATAGGCCAAACGGCCCCCAGCTCCCCTTTCCTCTATGCATTCGCACACCTTACCCCGCGTTCGTGTAGAGATCACAACCCAAGCCACCACGTTCGCACTCCCTTGACCGCGAATGCACAAGCCAATCCATCATCCCTCCATTTTTCCTTCTCCGCGATCGTACATAAGGGACCGCGATCACGGAGCACACCAGATACACCAGAAACAACAGCAGCAACACTGAGAAAAAAATGGTCCGAACTTGCTTTGAAACACACCCGAGGCCCCCGGGACCCCGTCCAATCACATGACTCAGTCCCATAACATCCCACGGACTTGATCGAGGCCTCAATCACATCAAAAAATGCCGAAACCACGAATCGCACCCAAATCCAAACTTTATGAACTTTGAAATTTCAAACTTCCACATCTGATGCCGAAACCTATCAAATCACGTCCAATTGACCCAAATTTTGAACACAAGTCATATTCCACATTATGGACCCAACTTCCGGAATCGCATTCCGACCCCGATATCAAAATTCCCAATTCTGGTCGGATTTCTCAAAAACCTTCAAATTTCTAGCTTTAGCCAAATGACTTCAAAATGACCTACGGACATCCGAATTCACTTCCGATCGCGCTCCCAACTCCAGAATCACCATACGAAGATATTCCTAGGCTTAGAATCCCAAATGGACGTCAATATCATTGAAATCCGCTTCAAGACAAACTTAGGAAATTTCTTCAAAATTGCTGATTTACATAATATACACTGAAACGCTCTCGGGTTATCCAAAGTCCGATTCGGACATACGCCCCAGTCTGAAATCATCATACGAAACTACAGGAACCTTCAAATCCTGATTCGGAGGTCAGTTACTCAGAATTCCAATCTTAGTCCATTTTTCCAACTTAAGGCTTCTAAACTGAGAATTTTACTTCCAATTTCACTCCGAACTTCCCGAAATTAAATTTCGACCAAACCTACAAGTAATAACACCTGAAACGGATCTGCTCATGACTTCAAACCGCTGAACGACGTGCTAGAGCTGAAAATGATCAGTCGGGTCGTTACAATATGTTGAAACTCCTCCAAGCCAAAAACCGAGCACCTGGGCCTTCCCAGCCTTAAGCCTTCTAGCCTAGTGTAGATGAACCAGTGACCCAGTTTGGGACTATTTGTTTTTTTCTCATGTTTCCAGTATTTTTATTTCTTCTTATGCATTGTGGTAGAATCTTATCAATCATCAATGAAATTCACTGTCTTTTTCTCTAATTATTTGTTTATATTTCTTTGATGGTTAAAATTCTTAGCTTGATCTATGATGATTAATCCATGATTGCATTTGAAGTAGCCCCAGCGGCCATGAGTAAGCTTTAAAATTTGGTTATCTCATATTTTTATGCAGCTTTTCGATGATGCCAAAAAGGAAAAAATAATTAGGTTGTGCTTTGAAAAAGTGTTGTTTAGCTTTGAAAAAGTGATGTTTATAACCTAATGTACCTGGTCCTTGATAATAAGTGATAAAAAGGAAAAATGTTTCAAACATTGTGTTGGTGTTGAACTGAGTTGAAACAGGGCCTAAGCTTATGAAAAGCACAGAGTTTGTCATCATCAAAAAGGGAGAATTTGTTGGCCCAAGTAAAGGTTAGTTTTGGAGACTGACAAAGGAACTCAGGCATGAACCAGGTTCATCCCTCCAGGTCCATCCTGTGTGCATAGAAACGGGCAGATTCAAGCGTGCGGGATGCACGTGAAAGAGATGAGCTTAAATTGGTGTATGTGATCTCTCCTGATCGAAAATGTTGCATAATTGATAAGGAGAAGGACTCCTTAATCAAAGAGAACACTATCCAAGATAAGGAAGAAGTTAGAAGTTGAAATCAACTAGAACTCTTCCACCAAGAAAGAGTAGCATCAGAATTCTAGTTAATCTTTATTTACTAACTCTATAAATATCAGTGTTGTTCTCCTTTATAGGTGATGCACACATACTGAAGTTAAGAATGAATTGAGAGCAAAATAGCAAGGAATTTTGTGAGCAATTCCTGTGAGATTTAAGAGCGGATCCTGAAGCTACACGAACTAGATTGAAGAACCTACTCCATAAAGAGTTTTATGTGTCTTTCTTTATTTCTACTTCAAAGTGTAGTAGGCATTTTGAGTTGTACCTTTCAGCTTTCTTAGAAGCAAATTGTACTAGGTACCTTAGTTGTATCTTTCAAGTTAGAGTTAACCTGACGTAGTCACAACAGCTTGTGGCGTGTTGCTATAAGGGTTAGAGTTAATTCTTAGGTTTGCAAGAGTTTGTAAACTTTGTTGTTGGCTCAGAGTTGCAGTGAAGTGTTTAAAATACTTGTGTTCTTTACTTTTTGTATTTAGTATTCTGCAACAGTAGTAGTTGGAACATATAGAAGAATCAGGTCCTTCTATAATCTATGCATACAAAAATTAGACACCACACAAATCCCCCCCCCCCCCTCTTGTGTGGTATTGACGTACAGAACATCATAGGTTCATTCTTTTAATATTTGTAACAACTAATGTGATAAGTTTGAATTCAATATTTGAAAAAATAAAATTTTACAATTGATTGATAATAAGATACACGTTACTTTTGGTGCATCAGTTATTTATAGTCTTAACGTTTTAATTTTTAACGTTTCTTAGCCTTAATGGCTTTTGTTTTAACGTATGGTAATAAAAAATTTGAAAAGCCTTTATGGCTTGGAAGTTTTCTTGTCAGATATGAAGTTTTGTTTTGACTATATATACTGCTTTGTTTCATCATTTAAAAGTAGTGAAAAAGAAATTGTGCTAGGTTGTCTTTGTTAATCTTTCTTGTTTCTGCTCCTAATTTATACTAGAAGAGCTTGTTGAATCCTAGGGAATATGCCTAATTTTATTCATCACGGTGTGGGCAAAATATCCTTAAGGATAGTGCCTTGACACGCCTCAAGCTAAATCTTATTCTCCATAATTCAATATTTTTTCAACAATCTTAAGGATATTTCCATGCTATTATTATGGAGAATAACGCCGCTAATGTTGTTGTCGTTGCTACTACACCCGTTGAGCCTTCTGTTTCTGTTGCTATTCCATCGCTAACTATATGTGCCAAATCTTTTTCCGATGTTTCAAAAATTGTGGTTTTTGGTGGAGATAATTTTGATCGCAAGCAAGCTGTTGCTGACAAAGGAAAAAAATTACTACTAGAAGCAGCCTTGTGGAGGACAACATACGTCAGGGAAAATCAAATAACAGGTATGACAAAAGAAATGGTTATAAGCCCAAAACCAACAATCAAACCTTGAAGAAAATTTGCAAATGCTTTGTGTATGGAAAACCTGGATATCATGCTGCTTAATGCCAGAAAAGATTTGGGAATGACAATCCCGCTAAGGCTAAAGTAAATTTGACTGAAGCCAAAGTGGATGATATAACTGTTGCAGTTGTTTTCCAAGTGAGCCTTGTGGCCAATGTGAAAGATTGAGTGTTAGATTCTAGTACGACTACGCACATATGTGCTAACAAAAAAGACTTTGTGTCTCTTACCCAAATTGAGGAAGAGAAGAAGTTGTCTATCTTGGTGACTCGAGAACTACTCAAGTTCTTGGGAAAGGTAAAGTTCTTCTCAAGATCACATCTGGCAAAATATTGGCATTGAATGATGTGTTGCATGTTCCTAGTATCCGAGCCAACTTGGTCTTTGTGGGATTATTAGGAAAAGTGGGGGTGAAATTTTCTTTTGAATCTGATAAGGTCGTGTTGACCAAGAATAATAATTTTGTTGGTATGTGTTATTGTAATCATGGATTGTTTGTACTCAACATTATGCATGAAAATGCTAGTTCTTCTGTTTACTTGATTGATTCTTATAATTTATGGCATGCTAGATTAGGACATGTTAGTTTATCTTATATTAATAAAATGCATTCCGAAAGTCTTATTTCAAATATTAATTATTCAAATATTGATAAGTGTGAACTTTGTCCTGAAGCTAAACAAACTAAGAAATCATGTGCTTATGTGTTTAGAGAATTTGAATTGTTAAGCTTAATTCATACAGATTTAGGAGACTTGCAGCAAACTATGACTGGAGGAGGGAAAAATTATTATGTGAAATTTATAGATGATTTTTTAAGATATACAAAAGTTTATTTGTTGAGAAATAAAGATGAAGATTTTGATAAGTTTTTAATTTATAAATCCGAAGTGGAAAATCAATTGGATAAGATAATCAAAAGAGTTATGATAGGTTATATGCATTCTTGTTATGTTTTAATGATCTAACGAACTTAATGATAAGAACCAGATAAGGAACCTGGTACACATCCTCAAGTATTTAAGAATAACAAGTCTCAAGCTGGGGACGTTAATCAACCCTTTAGAGTCAAAGAAACAACAGAGGGAACAGATAGACACCAGTTACCTTGGTGACTGTACCAGTCAACCCCCCCCCCCTCCCCCCAACAACTCTAAAGTTTCTGCCTACACACGCAACAGTGCAAACAGTGCAGCAGTCAACTTTATTCGGAATGCCCTTGTACCAAACATACTTGCATCATTCAAGTGATGTCACATATGTAGTATTAAAATTGAAGCAAAGGCAAAACATAACTTGAACATTCAAGAATCTATCCAGTATTCTCTCAAGTGTGCATCAATCCTGCAAGTGATTCTCAAGGGAATCAAGAACAAAGAACAACATAACAAAGGACCAGTTCCCTGTATTGAGTCATTATATGTCTTTAGTTGTGTTGAACCTTTGTTAAAGTACTTTACTTGTAATTCCTACTTAGATTAGTTAGAAGCATTGTGTAGGAAACTTCTGTAAAATCATAAACCTTGTGTTTGCGTCTTGGCTAGAGTTAGTCGAGTTGTAAGCTTTGTAATAGAGTTAATACAAAGGGGCTTGTAATAGAGCTCTTACAAGTTAGTGAGGGATTAAGAGGTTAATTCCTAGGTTATAATAGGTTGCAATCTGAAGTTTGCTCAGTAGTGAAGTCAAAATCCTACAAGGGTAGGTCGTGGTTTTTAATCCCGTGGGCTGGGAGTTTTCCACATAAAATTTCATTGTGTCATTTACTTACTGCAGTGTGCGGGTGTTCAGTTGGAATCTAGTAGATAACATGGTTCTCTATATAGTTTGGTGGACCCTTAGTTTCTATCAATTGATATCAGAGAAGGTTTTTTCTATTAGGCTAATACCTAGAAAGGATCCTCATGGCTGCTCCACCAAACTTTGAAGAAGATCAATCTGCCTACAGACCACTATGATTCAATGGCCAATACTATGGATGGTGAAAGACAATGATGCATGATTTTATCATGGCTGAAGATTTAGAGTTGGGATATTATCTGCGATGGACCCTTCGTCCCTACAAAAACTAGTGGTGACCCAGCAATGACAGTTTCCAAAACAAGAAAGTAATACAACAATGTTGACCACAAGGCTATAGAGAAGAACTTTCAAGCAAAAAACTCCTCGTCTGTGGTATTGGACCAGATAAATACAACAGGAATTCAGCATGTCAATCTGCTAAGAAGATAGGGAAGCTCTCCAAATAACTCATGAAGGGAAAACTCAAGTCAAGTAGTCGAAGATTGATATGCTAACCACGGAGTATGAGCTCTTCAGGATGAAGGATGATGAGTCCATTCAGGACATGCACACTCGCTTCACCTCTATCATCGATGATCTTCATTCTCTGGGAGAAATCATTCCAAGGAATAAATTTGTTAGGCAAATACTCAGTTTCTTACCTGGTTCCTAGGAAAGCAAAGTAAATGTTATCACGGAGGCAAAGGATCTACAGAAACTGACCATTGATGAATTCATTGGCAATCTGAAAACTTATGTAATGAACAAGAAGAAGAAGGATAATGAGAGAAGGGAGCCCAAAAGGAATAAGAACTTGGTCCTTAAGACAGACAACAATGAATCAAGTGGTGAAGATGCTGATATGGCTTACCTGACAAAAAGATTTCCAAAAATGGTTTGCACAAATGGAGGTATTCCAAAATGGGGCAGCTCCAGCAAGCAAAGAGTCTATGACCTGTGTCATAAGTGCGGGAATTCAGGACATTTCATCAAGGATTTCCCTCTCCTCAAGCAAGATCAGTACAAAAACAACACAGACAAAGCAGCTAAGAGGAACCAAGTTCCTGACAAATGATTCAAAATAAAAGATGACGGTGACAACGTTGTGAAACAAGCTCTTGCTGCATGGGGAGACTCTTCCAAAATCTGGAGAAGATGATGAAAAAGGTTACAACTCCATGATGGAATTAGAAAGTGAAGCAACTGAATATGACTCTATCTTTTCCCTGATGGCACAATCTGACGTTGAGGTAAACTTTCTAGATGTTCAAAGAAATCTGAAATCTTACTCTTCGAACAAACTTTTGTCTTTGGAAAATGTTTTAATTGATGTTTATCATAGTCTTATAAATGATAAAAATGCATTAATTATGGAACTAGGAGAAGTAGAACATGAGAGAGATGATCTAGTAGTTGTTGTGGTCGATTAAAAAGAAACCATTGAGAGTTCGAAGAAAGAAAAAGATGCATTAACTGAGAAAATTGCAGACGTAGAACATGAGAGAGATGATTTAGTGGTTGTTGTGGTCGATCTAAAAGAGACCATTGAGATAAAGAAGTTTTAACTAAACAGGTAGCTAGCATAGAGCATGAGAGAGATGACCTATTAGTAGTAGTTGTGGACCTTAAAGAAACAATTGAGGAACAAAAAGGAGAAGGTAGGCATGAGATTACTCTAAATGGAAAGGAAGTTGCAACTGAGGCACATCTTAGCATTGAAGATGAGTTAAAATTAGCAAAATCTATCTTGTGTGCTGAACTTGAGAAAAACAAATAACTTTAGGAAGATCTAGGAAGAGTTAAGAGTGATCTAGAAAAAAGAACTTAAGTGGACCTGGTCGTCTGATGCTATCACCACCATGTATACGAACAATGGGGGAAACATGCAAGGAATCGGGTTTCAAAGGGAAAAGACTCCTTACAACCTTCATAGCAAGTACGTTACTGTACCTGATAATTGGCTCTGCACTCACTGTGGTAACATTGGGCACTTTAAGGAAACCTATAAGGCTATATTTCAGTCTCAATATAAAAACAAATTTTACTAAAAAGGTAACTATTACTAACGAACCTGGTCCCCCATATAAAATGTGTGATGCCTTCTTGGACAAAAAGATTCCTAATTCAACCCTTTCCTCACTACAAGGGACCCAAACTTGTTTGGGTTCCTAAGTATAACCCTTGATTTCCTTGTGCACGGAACCGTGGAAGGGAGCAGCCAACAATGATACATGGATAGTGGCTACTTGAAGCACATGATTGTAAACAAATAATTTCCTTTCACTCAATGCTCTACAAGGAGGGAGTGTGTCCTCTAATAAGGGCAAAAAGGGATACATTCTGGGAGTTGGAAGGATTGGGAAGTCTCTCTCTCACTCAATTAAAAATGTGTACTACGTGAAAGGGTTGAAGTACAGCTTGCTGAGTGTTTCCCAAATCTGTGACAAGGGAAACAAAGTAGAATTTGTGTCAAAAATATGCACGGTCACAAATCTTGTGATTGGTGAAGTGGTTTTGGTGGCTAAAAGATACAAAAATATCTATGTTGCTGACTTTGAATCCTTGCAAAATAGGGATCTCAGTTTTTTTGAGTGTTGTTGATGATGATGGTGAACTATGGCATAGAAAACTGGGTCATGCAAGCTTTACGTTGCTGAACAAATTGGTCAAGAAGGACCTGGTTCATGGCCTGCCCAAGTAAAGCTTCAAGGATCACACGGTGTGTTATGCATGTGTAAAAGGAAATCAAGTCAGATCTTCCTTCAAGCCCAAAAAGGAAGTTAGTACCTCAAGGCCACTTGATTTCCTCCATATGGATGTATGTGCACCTATGATAATGCCAAGTAGAGGAGGAAAGAAGTACATCTTTGTTATAGTGGATGACTATTCCAGATTCACCTGGACTCTATTTCTCAGATCCAAGGATGAAACTTTTCAAGTATCTGCTGCATTTGTGAAGAAGATCTGGGTGAAGATGAGCCATAATGTAGTATGTATAAGGTCGGATCACGACACGGAATTTGACAATGCCAAATTAAACGATTTCTGTGCTGAAAATGGCATTACTCATAATATTTCAGCTCTAAGAACACCTCAACAAAATGGTGTTGTGGAGAGGAAGAATAGGACCCTTGAAGACATTGCAAGAATAATGTTGATTGACAGTGGCATTGCAAAACATTTATGGACAAAATCTGTCAACACTGCATGCTACTTGGTGAACAGGTGCATGATCAGGTCCCTTCTGAACAAAACCCCATATGAACTGTTGAACGGGAGGAATCCCAAGATGACACATCTAAGGACATTTGGCTGCAAATGTTTTGTCCTTAAAAATTTCAAGGAAGTACTTTGAAAATTCGATGCCAAAAGTGATGAAGGAATCTTTCTGAGCTATTCATCACAGAGCAAAGCCTACAAAGTATACAAAAAAAAGAACTATATGCGTTGAGGAAAGTATACATGTGACCTTTGATGAATCTCACCACTCATGTGGGAAAGATTCACATGATAAGATTGATCAAGATGGAGAACAGTCAAGTGTTCCTGGTGATGTCATTGACATGGAAAATGGAAAAGCTGACATGATGAGCCATGTCAAGGAATCAAATAATGATCGTACAGTCATATCTCCAACTAATAGGGAGGAACTTGGTTCCTCAATCACAACAACTGAAACTGAGAACAGAGTTGTCGATGTTGTCCAAGGCACCCCACATGCTGAGTTCAGAAGCGGAACTCGTGACAACCAAGGATCACATTCAGAAATACCTTGACCTTCTCATAATGAGATTCAAATGTCTAACTAGAAGCACAAAAGTTCACATCCTCTTGAAAATGTGATCACTCCTCTTGACTCAGGAATTCAAACCAGATCAAAGACAAGAAACTCACTTTCCTTCTCTGCTTTTCTCTCTCAAATTGAGTCCAGAAATATCAAGGAAGCATTGAAAGATGCTGATTGGATTACGGCTATGCAAGAAGAGCTCCATCAATTTGAGAGGAACAATGTATGGCACCTGGTTCCACGACCTGCTGACCGAACTGTTATGGGAACCACGGGGTATTCAAAAACAAACTTGATGAGTTTGGAAACACAATAAGAAACAAGGAAAGGCTAGTAGTCAAGGCTACAATTAGGAAAAAGGGATTGACTATGACGAAACTTTTGCTCCAGCTGCTCAAATGGAGGCCATCGGAATCCTCATTGCCTTTGCATCTCATATGGAATTCAAATTGTTCCAAATGGATGTCAAAATTGCATTTCTGAATGATTTTCTAAAAGAAGAAGTCTTCGTCAAGAAACCACCTGGATTTGAGAGTGATGAGCTTCGTGAGCATGTTTTTAAACTTGACAAGGCATTATATAAGCTAAAGCAGGCTACTCGTTCTTGGTATGAACGTTGTCCAATTTTCTTCTAGAAAATGTCTTTACAAGAGAAAAAATTGACAACATTTTATTTCTAAAGAAACGAGGGAGGAACCTCATTGTACAACTCTATGTTGATGACATCACCTTCGGAGAAACAAATGATTCTCTGTATGAGGAATTTGAAAAACTCATGAGAAGTGAGTTTGAAATGAGCATGATAGGGGAATTGAATCTTTTCTTGGGTTTACAAGCCAAGCAAACTCCTAAGGGGACAATGATATTCAGTAGAAGTACATCAAAGATCTTCTGAAGCGATTTGATATGGAAGGATCAAAAATCATTGATACTACCATTTTCACTTCCACTCGTCTAGACATGGATGAACCCGGTTCTTCTATGAATGAGACCATGTATAGAGGACTCGAGGGACTCTGTGCCAGGTTTCAGTCTAATCCAAACGAATTTCATCTAAAGGCTTCCAAGAGAACTGAGCTATCTCAAAGGCACGCATGACCTAGTTTTCTACTATCCCTTAGGAGATAATTTTAATTTAGTCGGGTATGTTGATGCTGATTATCTGGTGGATAGGAAAAGAACTTCTGGAATGGCACATTTTCTGGGATAATATATGATCTCATGGGGTATAAGAAAGCAAAACTCAGTGGCTCTTTCTACTGCAGAAGCTGAATATGTGGCGGCTGCTTCTTACTGTGCTCAACTGCTATGTATCAAGCAGCAGCTGGAATATTTTGGTGTGTTTTATGATTGCGTACCATTACTATGTGACAACACCAGTGCTCTCAACATGGCCAATAATCCTGTTCAACATAAGAGAACAAAGAACATTGATATGCGGCATCATTTCCTTAGAGACAATGTTGAAAAACGGCTCATTTGCATAAATTTTGCAGCACAAAAGATCAAACTGCAGACATCTTCACCAAAGCACTGAGCAGAGAGCACTTTGAAAGGAACTGCTTGGCACTAGGGTTGATAAAACCAAGCTAAGAACCTAGTCCCTCGATGATTAGCTATGAAAAAAATGAACACGTAAAATGGCTACAAAGTGTTTTCTAGCAAAGTCTAACTCATCTGTATACCGTTGCAGGTAGACACGCATGACGATTACATAGCAAACAAGTAGCTAATGGTATCGCACTTTGGTCAAAAGGATGAAGTTCGTATTTACAAAATTTGTTAGGGAACCTGGTTCCTGTGACACACGTTAGTAGTTCCTATGTACTCTCATCCACAACTTTTGAACGACTAGAATGGTGATATGTCATTAAAATGTCAGTTCCTCTCTTTTTCTTTACGTTCGAACCCAAATGCCCTACCCGTTATGAACCAACTCGTCTACCCAAAATTGATACCCATTCCCAACTGGTCGCTGGTTCCTCTTAAATAAATCCACTCACAGTCACTTTCATAACTTTTCATATCACAAGCCAAAAATCCCCTTTTTCTTTAAACCAAACACTCTCTTCTTCCATCAATTCTCACTACACTCCACCATGTCTGAAAATCTGGAAACTTAGAATATTCCAAGAATCGTCCCAAATGCGTCGTCACCCATTGAAGCACCAGTGCTAGAGCCTACAATCCATACGCCACCGAATCCAAACCCTAATCTATATTCACAACCACCTACTATTTCCTCTCCAACTCATTCGAGTACTGGTTCTCATCGGAGTCGCAAAACCTTGACTCCCAAGAAATTTGTGGCTACGACCTCTCTTTCTGCCTCATCGGAAAAAATAGTAGAAGTAGATACAATGGCAGAAGAAGAATATCAGGAAATTTCTAGTGTACCAGTGGAAGAAAGTTCTGAGATACAAGGTGTGGGTTGTAACAGTGATGAATCGGCAAAGACTACCCCAGGACTTGATCTGAATGTTGCCGATTCTACAGGTAATGATCATCCTATGCCGTTTAAGTTTACTTTGGATTTACAAGACCAAGAGGCTATAGAAAATATGACGTGAATAGCTGCTGAGCGAATTCTGATTAGGGGTTATGAGGGTGTGTCTGAAAGAAATGGGTCTTAGGGGGAAGAAAATAGTACACAGGTAGAGGTTAGGGAACTGGTGCCTGTCGAAACTCTGGCACCTGGGAACCAACTGAGGGACTTGATCCCTCCTCCCAAGAGGAGCCCTCTGCTTCCACTTGGTATAAAACCCCTAGTTCTCCACAAGAACCCCAAGTCAATACTGATCCCACTCCCTCTCTTCATTTCTATGCTGATTCATTGTCCATTATTGTCCCTAAAATGATATCTATATCTGAGGAGGAGAATAATGATAGTGAAGAAGACTATGACAACGTGGCTCTTGCGAGCTTCATTAGTACTAGGAGTAGAAAGGCAACTCCAAGAGTCAACTCCTAAGAGACCTACCACTAGGTTGCACAAGAAGGAAGCTCTTGAGTTAGTCCTAAGGAAAAGTAAAGAAGAATGGAAGAAGATGAGATTGGTAAAGGATGGGAAGGTTGTAAATGAGAAGGTAGTGCCCCTAACACTAGTTGTTGATATTGATGATGAGGTGAATGAGGAACCTGGTTCCTTAGTTCGTAAGTCCTCATAGAAACTTACAATTCCAAAGTCCAAGAAAGATTCATCTGTGAGTGAGATGGGTTTGAGAAATGTTGAGGGTGAAAAATCTAGTGAGAAAGTAATTGAAATATCTGGTGAGAGAGTAGTTGCCAGGTCTAGGGAGAAAGTGACTGAAGAGACTGTTGAACAAGTGTCTGAAAAGGTGTATGATGGGTCACTGTCTGAGAAGAAGGTGTCTGAGAAATCTACTGAGAAAAGAAAAAGTGCAAGAAAATCAGTGAAAAGGAAGCTTATTGTTAGTGAGGAACCTGGTTCCTCCAAGAAGGCCAAGGTTGGTGAAACCCAAAATGTTGGAAGGGAATATTTGAGAAACCAAAAGGTGTTGTAGGGTCTCACATTTTCCCCTAATATTCTTGACATGTCAGGAATGTGTCATTTGTTCACAAGTGACAGTCCCAAAGTGTATGAGGTAGAAGTGCGTAGTTTCTATGATGATTTCTTCACAGTTGAGGATGATAACATCTGCCTAAAATTGAATGGTGTTGATTTTTTGATGGATACTACTATACTGGGAACCATTTTGGGCGTACCTACTGATGGGATGTCCTTTATTGAGGGGACCTGCTGTTCAAACTTCAGAAATATCATCTTGAAGGATATGGCAGTGCATCAAGGGGAATAGGTACACAAGAATGCCCTCCTTTCAGTGTACCAACTGCTATTTGAAATGGTGAATAAAGTTCTGCTCCCACGTGCAGAAAGACATTCCATTACGTCAGGAGAAAACTTGGTTCTCATGGAAGCACCGGATGGCTACACCACTATAAACCTGCCTGGTCTTATGATATAGCACATGAAGAAAGTGGCAGAGTTCAAGGATGGTAATCATAGGTTTCCTTACGGGTTCCTCCTCCCTAAAGTATTTGAATTCTTCAATGTCCCTTTGGGAAAGGCTAAAATGGATACTCGCAAGCAAACCTTCTCCAAAACCACCCTAGAAGAGTGTAAGTGCATTGATAGGAGTGGAGGGGTTGGCAGCAATTCCACTATCTCTCAGTTGATCAACGCTCAAAATAGTGCCACTGAAGATATAAGGAAGTTGAAGGCAAAAAATGTCATTCTCGAAGGTCAGCTCAGTCAGGTCTAGGAGGCACCTGGTTCCAGCAGTTCCCAAAGCACAGATGTTGCCCGTCTGACAACGAAAAATACTGCTCTCAGGAAACAGGTTGAGGACTTGAAGGAAAGGTTTCTAAACGAGCAGATGTCAGCAAATGCTCGAATGGACATCCTTCTTAGAACCCTTTATTCTTCCTCTGACTCCAGTGCTCCCCCTTCTAGTTCTCCTTAAAAGTCGTTCCCTTACCAGTGTCAAGTTCTTAGTGTTTGTCCTTTGTTTTATTTTCCTGTGCTTATAGATATTTATGACTGGTACCTTTTTGTTGTTTATATTTTGTGGATGATTTGGTAACAATGGAACTGCTCCCTGTTTTATTACCAAAATTTAATGATAATTCCGCCCTTTTGCAGTGCATGTCTTGCTCTTCTACTCTGTTATAAATCATCTTTGTGTGCACACATGTGACATGAGTTAACCAAGCTAGACTTCTTTTTGCTTATTTCTTGCTACTGATCTTTTTATGATTCCAAAAGGGAGAAAATTAATTGAGGGGAAACTAGATAGGGAACAAATTCAAGGGGAATTTTGGTTCTTAGGAGGAACTTCAGTTATAAGTTTGCCATCATCAAAAAGAGGGAAATTGATAGGTTATATGCATTCTCTATATGTTTTGATAATCTAACAAAAATTAACGATAAGAACCAGATAAGGAAACTAGTACATATCATCAAGTACTTAAGCATAAAAAGTCTCAGGCTGGGGATGTGAATCAACTCTTCAGAGTCAAAGAAAAAACAGAGGGAACAACTGTAAAGTTGTTGCCTGCACACGCAACAGTGCAGCAATCAACTTTATTGGGAATGCCCTTGTACCAAACATGCTTGCATCATTCAAGTGATGTCACATATGTAGTATTAACATTGAAGCAAAGGCAAAACATCACTTGAACATTCAAGAATCTATCTAGAATTATCTCAAGTGTGCATCAATCCTGCAAGTTATTCTCAAGGGCATCAAGAACAAAGAACAACAAAACAAAGGACCAGTTCCCTGTATTGAGTCATTATATGTCCTTAGTTGTGTTGCACCTTTGTTAAAGTACTTTACTTGTAATTCCTACTTAGCTTAGTTAGAAGCATTGTGTAAGAAACTTTTGTAAAATCATAAACCTTATGTTTATGTCTTGGCTAGAGTTAGTCGAGTCGTAAGCTTCGTAATAGAGTTATTACAAATGGGCTTGTAATAGAGTTGTTACAAGTTAGTGATAGATTAAGAGGTTAATTCCTAGGTTACAATAGGTTGAAAGTTGAAATCCTACAAGGGTAGGTCGTGGTTTTTAATCTCGTGAGCTGGGAGTTTTTCACGTAAAATTCCATTGTGTCATTTACTTACTGCAGTCTGCGTGTGTTCTGTGGGAACTAACAAATGACCTGGTTCTCTATATAGTTTGGTAGACACTTAGTTTCTATCAAGTTAGATCCGATAGAGGTGGTAAATTTATTTTGTTGAATGATTATTGTGAGAAAGAATTCATAATTCACGTCATAACTCTGTCATATTCTCCACAATCAAATGGTGTAGCGGAAAGAAAAAATATGACCTTAAAGGAAATGAAGAATAGTATGCTTGTTAGTTCTGGTTCCCCGGATAATCTTTGGAGTGAAGCCATTTTATTTGCTTGTCATTTACAAAGTAGGATTCCTTATAAGAAAATGGGTAAAACGCCTTATGAGTTGTGGAAAGGCTATCCCCCTAACTTGAAATATTTGAAAGTGTGGGGGTGCCTTGCTAAAATTATGTTACACGATCCTAAAAAAGAAAAATAGGATCTAAAACATCTGATTGTATGTTTATTGGGTATGTTGAAAGTAGTGCAGCATATAGATTTTTAGTAGTCAAAAGTGATGTGATTGCACACAATACTATTGTTGAAACAAAAAATGCTGAATTCTTTAAAAATATTTTTCCTTTAAAATTTGAGAATTTTTTTTATGCTCCTATTATTCCAAGTTATAATATTTCACATGTTCCTATTATTCAAAATGATTTTGAAAGTGAGGACTTAAGAAGAAGCAAAAGACCAAGGAAAGAAAAATCTTTTGGTAATGATTTTTATACTTATCTTATGGATAATGACCCTTTATCATATTCTGAAGCTATTTCTTCATCTGATGCCTCATTTTGGAAAGAAAATATTGATGTATAAATAAATTTAATTTTACAAAATAAAACTTGGATTTTAGTTGATTTACCTCCGGGAGCTAAACCCATTAGTTATAAATGGATTTTTAAGAAGAAACTCAATCTGGATTGTTCCATTGATAAATACAAAGCTAGAAATATTGCAAAAGGTTTTACTCAAAAGTAAAATTTTGATTATTTGATATTTATGCTCCTGTAACTAGAATTTCATCAATTCGTGTTTTACTTGTCTTGGCTTCTATTTATAAACTTTTCATTCACCAAATGGAAATTGCATTTTTAAATGGCGATTTAGAAGAGAAAATTTACATGGAGTAACCTGAGGGTTGTACAGTGTCTGGCCAAGAAAATAAAGTATGTAAATTGCTAAAATCTATGTATGGTCTAAAGCAAGCACCTAAACAGTGGCATGGAAAAATTTGATCAAGTATTGATTAATGATGGTTTTTATCAATTGAAGTAGATAAATGTGTTTATACAAAATGTGTAGACGGTACATGTGTTATTATTTGCCTTTATGTGGATGACATACTTATTTTTAGTTCTAGTCTTGATTTGGTACATGAAACCAAATTTTTCTTATCTTCTAATTTTGAGATGAAAGACATCGGAGAAGCTAGTGTTATTTTAGGTATGAAAATTATAAGAGATAGCAATAGCTTGGTGTTGACTCAAGAACATAATGTTGAAAGAATTCTTAAAAAATTTGATTGTTTTGATGTGGTACCTGTAAGCACTCCTTATGATGCTAGTAGTCAACTAAGAAAAAGGGAGATGTTGTAGATTAATATGCTCAAGTTATTGATAGTTTAATGCGTTTGATGAATTTCACTAGACCTGATATTGCATATGTTGTGTGTAGATTGAGTAGATATACTCAAAAACCCGAGTCATGATCATTGGAATGCATTAGTAAGAGCAATAAAATATTTGAGAGGTACCATGAACTATGATATCAAATATAGTGGATTTCTCACTGTATTAGATCGATACAGTGATGCTTACTGGATCTCTGATTCAAAGGAGACAAAATCCTCTAGCATTTACATGTTCACCCTTGGAGGGGGTGTTGTGGCATAAAAAATAAGATAAACAAACAATAATAGCTAGATCTACCATGGAATATGAGTTTGTAGCATTGGAATTGGCTGGCAATGAGGCCGGACGGATAAAGAACCTTTTGGAAAGTATTCCACTAGGAATAAAATCGACACCTTTTGTGTCGATGCATTGTGATTGCCAAGCTGCAATTGCCATCGCTAAAAGAAAATCCTTTAATGGGAAGAGTACACATATCCGATTGAGACATAATGTGATAAAGCACCTGCTAAAAGATGGAATTATTTCCATAGATTATGTGAAGTCAGAAGTAAATTTGGTCGATCCTCTGACTAAACTTTTGGGAAGAAAATTAATATCTGGAACATCGATGGGAATGGGACTATTGCCAATTTAAGTTATATCAACAATGATGATAACCCAACCTATGTGAGTGGAGATCCCATGAAGTAGGTTCATATGGGTAATAACAAGTCATTAGTTGATAAAATGTGCACTATTAAATTATATCACTTCATATGGTGTGTGTGTGTGTGTATATATATAGTGCAAGACTGCAAGGAATGGGAGGCCGAGTTATTAAACTCTTAATCTAATCCATAGCCTTTTATAGGTGGCTTTGTTCTCCAGAGTAAACTTGATGGATGGACCTATATGAGTGTAGAGCGAGGCCACTCCTATGAAATTTATGGCAAAAAATTTCTAGAGCACTCATGAAAACCAGGCATTCACGTGGACTATTAGCGGCAAATTGCGACAAACAACAAAGTGTGTGCGAGTATAATGTGATAGATAAGACACTAAACTTACAAAAGAATTCTTGATTCATAGAAGTTCTAAACATCACTATTTGTTCTGTAAGTTTAATCTTATTTTATCTAGGTCTGATTCATAGTCCAAGTGACAGCAGATTCGACGCATTATGCTCATTTGTGAAAATCCAACAGATTTGTTTTATTATAATATTCTTTTTGAGCTATGTGGGGAATTGTAAAAAAAATAATTTTAATATCTCAAAAAGAATTGTTTAAAAAATAATGTGTAAGTTCATTCTTTTAATATTTGTAACAACTAATTTGATAAGTTTGAATTTGATATCTGACAAATAAAATCTGACAATTGATTGATAATTAGTTACACGTTGCTTTTGGTGCATCAGTTATGTATAGTCTTAACGTTTCTTAGCCTTAATGGCTTTTGTTTTAACATATGGTAATAAAAGATTTGAAAAGCCTTTATGGCTCGGAAGTTTTCTTGTCAGATATGCAGTTTTGTTTTGACTATATATACTGCTTTGTTTCATCTTTTAAAAGTAGTGAAAAAGAAAATACTTTTCTTATATTGTGCTATGTTGTCTTTGTTAATTTTTGTTGTTTCTGCTCCTAGTTTATACTAGAAGAACTTGTTGAATCCTGGGGGACACGCCTAATTTTATTCATCACAATGTGGGCGAAATATCCTTAAGGACGTTGTCCTTGAAACAACTCAAGCTAAATCTTATCCTCCATATTCAAATATTTTTCCAACAGGTAGATCGTGTTGCAATTATTAGCGATGTTAGCTGTTGTTGTTAGTACTTAGCTGAGAAGATTAGAGTTAGTTACACAGCTAAGAGCTAGTTACACCGTAGAATCTTGCGGAAGTTAGTTGAGTTAGTTGAAGTCATAAAGTTAGTTAGGAAGTTTGTTACAGTTAGAGTATTGAGCTGAGATCTTGTCACGACCCCAAATCCTAACAGGTCGTGATGACGCCTATCGTGGAACTAGGCTAGCTAACCATCACATAACTACACATTTGATCTATTATAATATTTCGAAAATCAATAATAATCAGCAAACAGAGTATAAAATAATTTCTTTAAATCTTTACGCTACAATAATAATCTAACAATCTAACCAAATCTCCCAAGACTGGAGTCAACCGATCACGAGCATCTAAGAAATAAACTAACTCTGCTAGTGTCATAATAATGTCTATGAATCAAATACTAAGTACTAAATGAAAAAGGGAAGTGGAGAAGCTGCGGACGCTGGACAGCTACCTCGAAATCCCAAATGCTGATGACAACGAGCTCAAACGACTACTGCTCCAAACCAGTACCTGGATCTGCACACAGGGGTACAGGGAGTAATGATGAGTATGCCAACTCAGTAGTAATGAAAATAAATCACAGTCTGAAGTATATGAACACACATCACAAAAACACCAATCAACAAAATAGTAAAGCATCAAGTCTCAATACAGTATACATAAGTTCGAAAACCAGTTTCCATAAAATCCTTTTGAAAAAAGTATATTTTCAATATATCTCAGTAAAATTCCCAAAATATCAGTATAAAAGATGAAATGAATCATAATCAAAACTCAGCAAAATATCATTATAAATGCGCCCCTCGGGCCAAATCATCACTCGTAAATCAATCACTCAGCACCTCACAGTCACTCATGCCTCCCAATCACTCGTCACTCGGCACTCGGCACTCGCACTCAGTAGGTACATGCGCTCACTGGGGGTGTACAAACTCCGGAGGGGCTCCTACAGCCCAAGCGCTACAAACAAGCCAAATCATAGCATCAATCACTCAGGCTCTAGGCCTCTCTCATATCATCAATATCCTCACAATATTGGCCCTCGGCCTCACTCAGTCAGACACTCTCAACATGCTACTCGGGCCATAAATAAAATGGGGTTCTCGACCCAAAATAGTATTTCATTTCAAGAAATAGTAATATCATCAAATAGGAGTGTCAACAATTTCACAAGAAAGTCTGAGTGTAAAATCATAGTTTCAAAGTAGTGAGAATATCAGTAAAATATCCCCCCAAGGGGTTAAACAAATTGGCACTAGGCCCCAAACATAGCTTACAGCCCAAGTATATCAAAACGCAGTAATACTATAAATCATATGATTTAAAAGCGGTTTCACAACTCAATAGTTGCCTGAAAAGGTACATTTTTCCAAATTTCCAATTCGTGCACGCCCCACACTCGTCATCCAGTGTGTATGTCACTCCAAACCCGTGAAAGGATGTAAAGTCTGGGGTTTCATACCCTCAGGATAGGATTTAAAGACATTATTTACCTCAAACTAGCCCGAAAAGCTACTCTGCAACCCGCTTGCCTCTCGAATCAACTTCCGAGTGCTCCAAATCTATAAAGATCGGATCTTTCTCATCAAATTATGCTAAGGGAATGAATTCCAATTGAAAAATACCAACTTTAGCACAAAACCCGAAATTAGCCAAAACTCGAGCCCCGGACTCCCGTCTCGGAACTCGACAAATTTTATACCAAAATGTTACTCATCATCTCACGAGTCCGTACATATAAAGAACTCTAAAATAGGAGTTTGTTTGACCCCTCAAATCATCTCCTAAAGGTCTCATAATCTCAAGCCCTAATTCCATCTTTTTCTACTGATTTTCATAAATTAAACGATGATAATTTGATCCTTAATCACATATAATCGAGTTTTAGGGTCCAAAATCCTTACCTCAATGAAGAACAATGATTTCCTCTCTTAAAAATCGCCTCAAAAGCTTCAAACCCGAATAACAATGGTGAAAGAATGGCCAAAATTCGCTAAGGGTTCTTTTTATAGGTTTTGCCTAGCGATGACCGCACCTGCGGTCCTTTTTCTCGCACCTGCGGTCCCAGATGCGCACCTGCAAAAATGACTTAAGTCCGTACTTCCGCACTTGCGGCCCTATCCTCGCACCTGCGGGCTCGCAGGCGCGACCAGGCATCCTCACCTGCGCTCCTTGGCCAGGTCCCCCTCTTCCGCAGGTGCGGTCCAAGTCTCGCACCTGCGACCTTTGCTGACCCAGCCAACTTCCGCATCCGCGGATCCTTTTCCACTTCTGCGGGCTCGCACCGCGGTTCCCCATCCGCAGGTGCGGAAACACCAGAAAGTTTCCCACCAGCAACTCCAAAATGCCAAAAATCATGTCGTCACCCATCCGAACTCAACCTGAGGCCCTCGGGACCTCAACCAAAAATATAAACAAGTCATAAATGATCACCCGGACTTATTCGAACTCTCGGAACCCCCAAAATAACATCTAAACACCAAATCAATCCATGATTCAAGCCTAAAGATATTCAAACTTCCGAAATTCACCAACGATGCCGATATTATCCAAAACACATCTGATTGACCTAAAATTTTGCAGACATATCCAAAATGACATTACGAATCTGTTCCAACTTCCGAAATTCCATTTCGACCCCGATAGTGTAATTCTACACCGGACCTCATAACTACATTCTGAACACACTCCTAAGTCCCAAATCACCTAACGAAGCTATCCGAGCCATAAAATCCGCATTTTGAGGTCGTTTACCAATAAGTCTACTCTCAGTTGACTTCTCCCACTTTAAGGATATTCTTAAAGACTAAGTGACTAAATTCTCACTACAACCATTCCGATTTCGAGCCTACCAACACTAACACATCATAAACAGTATAACCAACCTATGATAAGGTAATAACAGTAATTATAATGCAAGTTCTATGTAACGACCGACCTGGTCGTTACAGATCTTTAATATATAGAGTGTAAAATGTACATTGGATTTATTCATGAAAATACCATTCTACTCTTACTCTTAAACTCTTCTCAAGCTAAATTCTCGGTACTACCTTGCCTTTACTTCATTTTTTTTCGATATCCTTGCATTTTCTAGATCAATTTTCTCTTTGATTGTACTATCTGCATCAATTGGTATCAAATCTAAACGATTCTCGGCTTCACATCATGACTAAAAATAGTGAAATTGTGACTAGAAATAGAAACCAAGAGCAACAATTAGAAGATATGGGAGAAAAACTTCTACAGATTCAGCTGGAGTTACAGAAGCTCATGGAGGGAATGTCGAGCATGAATAAGCATAATTTAATGACGAATAAGGAGATTGGGGAGATGCGATCAACCATTAACAATCTCAATAGAAAAGGCAATGGAATTGAAGCTCGGAGAATTGAATCTTCATTAGAAGACCGAGATGGTTCTATGGAGGTTGTACCCGAAAGAAGGACGAGAGGCAATCAAGGAAATCAAATAGCTGCTGGCAATTTCTTCACTAGATACTCGAGGTTAGAATTCCTAAATTCTCTGGCCACGATTTGAAGACTTGGTTTGTATAAGGTGGATAAGTTTTTTTCTATGGATAAAGTTCCATTTGATCAGAGATTCAAGGTTACTTAAATCCATTTGGAAGGAGATGATATTACTTGGCGTGGGGCATATGTCAAAGCTAGAAACTTAGTGATCGATCAAACTCAGATAAATATATCTGAAGTTTTTCCTTGCATAACCTTATATTACTTAATCATGATTAATTAATATTACATCTGATACATGTAGGGGTGGAAAATGAGCGGGTTGGGTCAAATTTTAGCGGGCCAAAATGGATCGTTCATAAACGGGTCAAAACCCAACCCGTCCAAAGTTTGTTCGGGTCAAAATGAGTTGGGCCAAGTTGGGTGAAACTACGGGTCATGATCCAACCCGCCTAACTTGACCCAACTATCCCCTCCTTTATATGCTTTCAGCTGAGTTGATCACCATTACAAAATTAAACATGCATTTTTGACGCAAAATTACAATGAATAAACACATAGCAACAAGCTATGTATATATCGTAACTAGTAGGTGAATTCTAAATTGTAAGACAAATTTTTGTATCTCATACAATTTATACGACTACTATATTGATCTCGTACTATTCTATTCTTAAAAATTATTCAATTCTTTAAATTTAGATTTTGATATGAAAGTTTTAAATTTTATTCTTACTGTAGAATTGCTTGCATGTGATCGTTCTTATTGGAGGAAGAGAGGATCGAAGATGAAGAAGATGAGCTCAACAGAATCGGTGGAATGAGAGAAATAATTGCTCTCTTAATTTCCTTTTTTACACTGTTTTTACAGGTATATATACATTAACTATAGTAGAGCAAATACTAGTAGCACTTTTCTACACCCCCTTCAAGCTAGGGGAAATGAAGATGTTCTTCATTCCTAGCTTGGAAAGCAAATGATGATGTTGCTGACGAGAAAGACCTTGGTAAGAACACCAGCAGTTTGTTCAGCAGAGGCTAGATAAGCAGTCTTGACCAAGCCTTGCTGGATTTTCGCGAATAAAGTGACAATCAATATCAATATGTTTTGTCCGTTCATGAAAAATGGGATTGGCAGCAATTTGGATAGCAGATTTGCTATCACAGTAAAGAGGCACAGGCAGATGAAGTTGAACATTGAGTTCTTTGAATAACCCAATAAGCCAAGTAATCTCAGCAATTGTGGAAGCCATACTCCTATACTCTGTTCAACAGAACTTTTTGAGATTGTGGATTGTTTCTTTGACTTCCAGGATATGAGAGAATCACCATACATGACAAGATATCCAGTGATAGATCGTCTGGTAGTTAGGCATGAAGCCCAATCTACATCACAAAATGCACACAGTTGGGCAGTACTAGAAGCGGAAAAAAGGATACCCAAGCCAGGAGCAAACTTGATGTATCTGACCACACGACTAGCAGCCTCCATGTGGGAAACTTTGGGTGCGTGCATGAATTGACTAAGAGATTGAACTGCGAAGGAAATATCAGGCCGACTAATTGTCAAAATATAATAAGCGACCAATCATTCGTTGATAAACACTAGGGTCAGCAAGCAATGGATCATCTGTTGTGCCAACATACTGATCAAAAACTGCTGATGCGAGCTTCAGATTGGGTTCCAATGGAGTAGCTAGAGGCTTAGAACCAGTCAATCCCAAATCACTGAGTATTTCCAGAGCATACTTACATTGATGAATTAATATGCCCTCCTTACTTCGAGCAAATTCCAACCCAAGAAAATATCTAAGTTCACCAAGATCCTTAATCTTGAAGTGATGCTGCAGGATATCCTTAGTTTCCTGGATAAGATTAGAGTCATTTACTGTGATCAAGAATATCATCCACATAGATCAAAACGATAACTATTTTTTCTGACACCTTCTTAGTAAGCATAGAATAGTCCAGATGACTCTGAGTGAAGCCAGTAGATACTAAGGCAGTAGTTAATTTGATGTTCCATTGACAAGAGGCTTGCTTAAGTCCATAGAGAGACTTAAGTAACCTACACACCTGTTGCTCCCCATGAAGTTGTGTGAAGCCAGAAGGCAATTGCATATACACTTCCTCAGTTAAATCAACCTGTAGAAAGGCATTAAACACATACATCTGATAAATTTGCCATTGGTGAGCTGCTGCCAAAGACATAACTGCTCTAACTGTCACCATTTTCACTACAGGTGAAAAGGTTTCCTGATAGTCAATACCCTCCTTTTGACTATAACCTTTTGCAACAAGACGAGATTTGAACCTTTCAACCTCACCTAAAGCTTTGTACTTGATCTTGTATACCTATCTACATCCAATTGCTTTCTTCCCAGGAGGGAGTGGCACAATGGACCAAGTACCATTGTCTTCCAATGCTTGTATCTCTGCTTTCATAGCATCAACCCACCTTGGGTCCTTAGCAGCTTTAGAGTAGGTTCTTGGTTCTACCTTAGTTGAGAGCTTAGCAACAAGACTTCGATAAGTAGGTGTAAGAGCACTGTGATTCAAGATAGAATTGAGAGGATACAAGCAAGTGCTGGCAGTCTTCTTTCCTTTGCCTGGCTGAACATAATCCTGAAGCCAAGTTGGAGTTTTATTGAGTCTGCCTGACTTTCTTAATGGTTCTGAAGAGGGAATCTGAGGTGCAGAACAAGAAGGAATCTCTGGAGCAATTGGAACTGCTGAGACAGTAGGAGAAGGTGATACAGATAATGTAGGAGCAGCAGGAACTTCTGATGCAACAGTAGGAGTTTCTAATGCAATAGGAGTCTCCAAAGAAATAGGAGAGTCTGGTGTTGATACTATAGGAGAGATACATTCATATGGAATATGCTGTCTAAGTTAAGGAAATCCAGAAGAAGATTGAGGAAACATTGGTGTTACAGTTGCCATGTGCTGCTGGAAAGGAAATACTCCTTCATTAAAAACCACATCTCTGCTTACAAGTATGGACTTATTATCCATGTCATACAGCTTGTAACCTTTCAGAGTAGAAGCATAGCCTAATAACACTGATTTGATTGCTCTAGAGCCAAACTTATCTCTCCTGACTAAATTAGTAGCATAACATAGGCTGCCAATGACTCTCATATGTGACAAATTAGGTGACTTGTTATATAGCAATTCAAAAGGAGATTTATTGCCTAGAACTGATTATGGAACTCTATTAATCACACAGACTGTTGATTCTATACAGTCCCCCCAGAATCTAAGAGGCAAATGCCCTTGAAATCTGATAGCCCGAGCAGTTTCTAGGATATGTCTATGCCTTCTTTCTACTACCACATTCTATTGTGGGGTATATGGACAGGAACTCTGATGCAAAATGCCATATTGTTTGAACAGTGTATTGCAATGGCTATTAAAGAATTCCAAGCCATTATCTGACCGGAAGCTCTTAATCTTCTTATCAAACTGGGTCATGACCATTACTATAAAATCTTTCAATACAATAATCACATCAGACTTAAGTCGTAACATAAAAACCCAAGTCCATCTAGAAAAATCATCAATCATTGTTAAAAAATATCTCATTCCATTATAAGTGGGCACCTTGTATGGCCCCCAAACATCCATATGAATCAGATGAAAAACATCACTTGTCTTAGTATAACTAACTGTAAAAGGAACTCTTGTTTGTCTAGCTAGAGGACAAACATCACAATGACTTATTGTAAAACTAGAATTGTTTCTAAAAACATTAATCCTTTTGATTACTGTCATGGGCACATGCCCTAATCTCTTGTGCCAAATAGATGCATCCAGTTCTCCAGAAGCTGTCATTGCTCTTGGTTCTCCAGAAATCTGTCTCTCTTTTCTCGAGTTTAAACCATATAGGCCATCTTCTTGCTTACCAGTCTCCTTCACCCTCCCAGTGAAGAGATCCTGAAACACAAAATCAATTGGGAAAGAACATGGCACAGCAGTTCAATGCCTTAGTTAGCTTAGACATAGATAGAAGGTTAAACTTAAAGTCTAGTACACAAAGTACTTCCTCAACCAAATCACCTCCTCCTAAGTGACAATCTCCCACTTGAGTAATACTTGCTGATTCTCCATTAGGTAGTTGAACTTTCCCAGAATTCCCTACTGACACACCATTTTTCAATGCAGATTCATCATTAATCATGTTGCTCCCGTATCAACTATCCATTTCAATACATTCAAGTTATTAGATAAGATCTTACCTGCCATGTTAGCACTAGCCTCAGATACTTGAGATTTGCTCAACAGTGCCAATATCTGGTTGTATTGTTCTGAAGTAAAAAATGGTGCTAGAATCTGTCCATTTCCTTGTTGTTGGCCGGTGTTAACCATATATAGTGTTCTGTTGTTGTTGATTGAAAATAAGGTCACTAGCATGATTACCTCCTATGACTGCATTGGCTTTCTTTTTTCCTTTAAAATCAGTCGGATAGCCTATTATCTTGTAACCGTTTTCCTTTTGATGGCCTTTCTTCTTACAGAACTCACATTGCATGAGTTTATAACCATTTTCCCTTTTATGTCCTTTCATGTTACAAAAATCACAAAACAGAGGGAAATTCCTTCTATGTTTCTGATTTCCTTTCATGTTTGCAGTAAACAGTGTTGTGGGATCAATGTGTTCACCTAAACCATAACCACCACCAGATACTATTTTTTGGCTTTCATCCTGAGCAATCAAGGCATATGCTTGATTGATGGTTGGTGTTGGTGCCATCATTAAAATCTGACTACGAGCTTGACTATATCCATCGTTCTAGCCCATTAAAAATTGCAATAACCTCTGATTTGTCAAGTGAGTAACAAAATCCCTGGACTTACCACAACATGAAGGCATAAGCATAATTGAATCAGTCTCATCCCAAAGGTCTTTCAATTTCGAGTAATAAACAGAAACAGAGGAAATACCTTGAGTCAATGTAGCAACTTCCTTATGAAGATAATAAATTCGAGTGAGATTGACCCTATTAAATTTCTCCTTTAAATCATACCAAACAGAGTAAGCATCAGGGCGAAAGAGTATACCGCTAAGAAGTTCCTTGTTCACATTGCT
>ML427291.1:0-13885 GCA_005239525.1 Nicotiana knightiana | reverse complement strand
AAAATTATGAATATCTTTTTCAAGTGAGGGTAGGTGGGGTTTTTGAAAAATGCTTTTCTAACTTTTTCTAGGGAAGTCATTTTCCTCCGATTTCAGAAAAATATGATATCTAAATAAAACCATTTTCCAACTATTTTGTACAACCAAATAATGAAAAATGAGAAAACATTTTTCGAAAAATATTTTTCGTCGTACAAAACACACTCCCGTTTGGACATAAAATTTCAAGGAAGATTTTTCCAAACAAATTTCACTTTTTTTCGAAATCATTGTTTATTCATAAAATATTTAATTTATGCATTTTAAAAATTTGAAAAACTACAAAAAACTGATTTTCAAAATTTTCACTCAAATTACTCACATAATTTCAAAAACAACTCAAACTGAAATTTATGTCCAAACACAACTCCAAATTTTAAATACCATTCTCACTTGAAAAAGATATTCATAATTTTTTCGAATTTTACAATTCTTATGTTCAAACGCCTACTTAGTTGCTAAATTTTTGGAAACTCTTTGTTTTTGGAAACTTTTCACATGTATTAATTACCCTCCCGAAAATGCGTAATCATTCATTTTGCTACTCTTGGCATTTTAGTCATTTTATTTCATGAAGTGATTGTAAATGGCACTAATGGACGAAAAGTTTGTACAATGTACCTTTTCCACCTTGAAACGAACGGTTCCGAAAATAACATGCAGTTTTTGGAATTAAAATATTCATGCTTTACGAGAATAGCTATATGATGTGCCACCTTTACTTATTTTACTTATTAAAGACTTTTTCCTATTAATGAAGCTTTTGATGTCGATCTCTTAACAATAAAGCAATTTTTTTCGCTAACATACAGAACACTTAACTTCTGACTTTTATGACTAACTACCAATTTTTAGTTTTTGGGACCTATTGCCCCAAATTAGTAATAGCAAAAACGTCTAAGTGCAATTATCGAAACCACAAGGTGCAAACGAACATTTATTAAAAGTTCAGGACTTATACGAGAAAATAAATGTAAAGAATCTCTCACTGGTCTCTCCACTCTCCAGAAAATACGAATAATGCCCAGTTAAATGCAACCGGCGTTTTCAACTGGCAAAGATAAATGCTGTGATTTTTTTTAAATCATTAATTCGTCAATACTCAAAAGGCCAAAAGTTGGGTGCTGTGTAGGACCCTTACATTTCTTTTCTTTGTCGGTGATCCGCCGTGGAACGCATTTGACCATTCACTCCCCGAGGCAAAAGGAACAAAACAGCAGCATTTCAGGCCCACATGGTAAAACCCTAGTTTTTTGTTGCTACATTTACTTATTTTACTATTTATTTGGTTTCCCACAGCGAAATTTTTATGCAATCCATGCTTCTGTTTTTTTTTTCTCCAATGGCAAAGGCCGACATTCTTCTTTTGAGATGATTACTGTGGGTTTATGTGTGTTTCTGTTTCTTTTTCTTTCACTTTTCCTTTTTTTAATCAAAAAGTGAGCAGATTTGTAAGCAAAACTTAAAAGGGCAAGGTTGTAAATATGCTATTTAATAGTAGTAGAGTGTTTGTGTTTCTTGTGTTATTTTCAAAGGAAAATGAATTAATTAAAAATAAAAGGTTAGATAAGATTTCGAGGTTTTGATCTTTACTGGATTCAGTGTTCGTTTAGAGGTGGCTGAAAATGTCGAAGCGATTTGTTCAGTTTTTGGGGTTTGTATGCCTTCAGTGTCGCTAAACCATTCTTTTCTATAGCATTTTTAAAATGTATTTTCTGGTATGTTGAATTGGAATAATACGATACGCGCGGCAAAAATAGATCCTTAGAATTAATTCAGTTTTTGGGGGTGTTTTTTGCATATGTATCCACTTTTTGTGTCACGTTTTAACTTATACTTACTTTGTAAAAAAAATTGTATCCGTACCCGCTTTTGCGCATTACTTCAGCCGCATGCTGAAGTAGCAAAGACAATCACGCAAAACTTCAGCATTTTAGTAGACGGGCCTGAAGTAGCTTGCAGCTGAAGTTGTTGTCTTGTAACTGGGGAACTTAAGCATACGAGGCTGAAGTTCTCCAGTTATAAAAACAAAAACTTCAGCATACGAGGCTGAAGTTCTCCTAGTTATAAAGACAAGTTCCCCAGTTTACAAACTCTAGAGCTGAAGTTTTGTCTTTGTAATTGTCTTTATAACTTGGGAAGAGCTGAAGTTTTGTATTTGTAATTGGGGAACTTCGGCCGCGTATGTTGAAGTTTTGTCTTTATAACTGGCGAACTTCAGCGCAGCGAGGGAAAGGGAGTTGAAGTTATTTAAAAAGTAGGTACAAGTTAAAAGTTTTTAAAAAAACGGGTATAGGTTAAATGGGGGCGACCAAATAGGATGCCCCGCGAAATTTTTACAATTTTTGGTCCTAAATGTAGAGCCCGTTTGGATGGGCTTGTTATAAGTGACTTTTAAGCCAAAAGTCATAAGTTAAGAATTCTAATTTTTGACTTATTTTTTCATTTTGGCTTAAAAACAAGTACTTAAAATCACATTTTAATTTTATCCAAACATTACAAAATGGCTTAAAATCTATTTTGACTGAAAAGCACTTAAAATAAGTCAATCCAAACGGACTCGTAATCATTTCAGCTAATTAATTTTGAGGTTTTTTTTTACCCTTATTGTTCCAATTAGACGAGTATACTTAAATAGTTTAACTTATATTTACACGGATAGTGTAAAGAATTTTTAGATTACCAGGTTAACCAAAAGATATTGTATCCCTGATAAATGAAGCGAAGAGAGTAGTTGTGAATCTCTGCACAGATAGAAAATCTGGCATTGATTAGCAGTTTCCATGATAAATAAGTGTTAACTGGAATAAGTTTTAACTTCGAGAACCTTCATATCTATATATATAATCTTGTAACTCACAAGCACTGTCTTTGAGATTGGCTGTTGACATTTATAAATTCAGCTCTTACAAGTTCAAAAAGAAGGTCAAGAAAACTGAGTATAATTTTGCGGGTCAGCTTTAAATTTGAAATCACTTAAACAAGAAGAAAATTCATACTTTTAATTCTCGGGCTAAAAGGACAGATCAGCTCCGGTCAATTTATAATTCTATGCATTTTATCTTCTACTTATCTTCTTGAGCTTATTAATATTTAAACTCTTAGTTGCTCTACTTTGAGCAGTGTATTATTAAGAAGCTAACTCACATTTGATTCTCATTTCATTGTTGACACTAAAATTTTCAATTTATCCTTATATGCATAGATGTGCAAATTAATGCTCTTGATTTTGGAGGGAGGGCATGCCCCTATTATTCCAGTTGTTCATATCGTACTATAGTGTCAAATACAACACTTAGTATGGAAAAATGCATTCCACCCAAGAATTGCTCGATAAATGGAGTCATATGTTGTGGTGCATACTGGGTCATTATTTTCACACGTCTTGCCTTACCAAAATAAGTTACCTTATACTACAATATATTGCTCAGATGGTCCCTTTAACCAATACCTGATAGACATTGTTGTTTGAGGGTCATACTGTGTGGTACAAATGTTTGGTACGTTTGACCAGCTCACTGGATGATTTTCCTATGGTTAACACTTAACAGTCTTTGATGGATAGTAATTTTATATTCCAAATATCGATATAGTCCATCAATGTAAGGGGTAACATGTTGCACTTACCGACAATAGACGATACTCTCTCCGTTTTAATTTATGTGAACCCGTTTAACTGGACACGAAATTTAAAAAAAGAGAGAAGACTTTTAAATTTGTGGTGTAAATTTAGGCACATATATTTGTGTGGCTAGAAATTATTGCAGGTAAATTACTTCCAAATAGGGAAAGGGGTCTTTTTTTTGGCACAGACTAAAAGGGAAATAGGTTCACATAAAATTAAAACGGAGGGAGTATTAACTTTCTCAAATTTACAACTCTCAAGTAAGTTTGTCTGGTATGTTTCCTTTTATAAGAAGCTTGAATTCAGTACAAGTGCTATAGTAACATCTTCTATATCAGTAAGGCAACTAGATTGACACAAAACCTTAACAATTTAACTCACAACATTGCCCTTTTCTCTTCATCAACAGCTTGGTAATAAGATTCTGGATTTGATCGTCAAACAATGTATCAACTTTTGTGATCTATGACATATATTGCTGTCCCACAACTATTAGCAGCTTCAATTTTATCTCCATTAGTCACTAATAATCAATATGCTTCTGTGAGTTGGGTCCTCCTGTATGTACAATAAATGCTAGATTATAGTTACTTTACATTGAATTGCCATCTCTAGCATTCAATAATCAGATAATGCCATTTCTTACTAATTGTGCTCCTCACCTGTCTCTACCACTATAATATAGCCTTTGTTTTGTCATAGTGACTCGTAACATGTTACTATTTGCATTGTCATCACGTTTCAACCCAATAATGGTCACCTAATTTCTGTACTCCAAATTTTATTTGCTTGGCTACTGTTTCCAGGATCAATTATTTCCCGGAGAATTCCTTATGTAAATTATACATTTCTAGGGTGGCCCTCCATAAGATACACTGTTTTAGATCAAAAATTGTCTTATATCATGCTCTTTTTCTTTCTCTATTTATTTTTGGGGACAATTGCACTTGTGAGTAGGTGCATAGGGAAGTGAGAAGAAGAGAGTCTTTAGCAAGAGTTAAATGCTGCACCACGTAGCTGCAAATTTGGACTTGCAAATAAGCTAGCTTATCTTAAAGATTTGATCTTATATCATGTATTGACCCTATAGATGAGCTTCTCTTGACTCTCCATATACAGGCATTTACCAAACCTCATTAGTTTTTTGGAAATCTTCCAACTCCATTGGCTTAATGTGAAGCTAAATTGTCTTGAAGATGTTTTCGATCTTTTTCAAGTTTTTGTTCTTCCCATATGTTACTCCTTGATGATAAGTGTCCTCTGGCTTTCTAGTTAACCACTTCAGAATTATGCGAGAGAGCAAGACTGCCAAGCATCTCTGACTTAACATCTTTATAACTGGAAAAGAGTGAATGGATAGTCTTCTTTAAGATGTTGACCGTTTAAAAGTTCTGAGTTTCGTGCACTTTCAGCATACTCTTTAATACCAAATTGACCTCTTGGGCTCAAGCTCATTCGTCTGAGTCAACTACCCCCTTCTATTCTAGAGTAAAGGAATGTTTGGAGCAGTAGAGGTCAATGGAAATGCTGTCCTGCTGCATAGGTTGATGATTTGAATTGTTGCCAGAAACCTGGTTTGGAGAGCGGAAATACTACAAAGCAGCAACCGATGCATGCAACTGTGGCTACTCCTTAGTTCCGTTATTTGTGGTGTTTGCACATTAGGAAAGCTTTGTTGGTTTTGGAGTTCCACCTGGCAAGCAAGGAAAAACTTGCTAATTCATGTTCAAGTTTTTAACAGATGTTTATTCTCCTAGTTCACATAAAGATTAGCATGATTCCACTGCATGTAGTCCTGAAGTTTCAAACGAGAATTTAATATTCTCCATTGACACTTGTGTGCTGTCTGTAGGAAAGAACAATTGACCTTGGAGCTTAAGGTTCTTGCTAAATTTGTTGATCTTCAGGCTTCGTGCTCTAGTTTTTCTCTGGTGTCTCCTATGTAATTTGGTGTTTCAGGCTTTGTGCTCTTATTTAGTAAATAGAGATAGCTAGGTAATTGTAATTACAGGCGGGTTATCTATAGGATAGAAATAACCAGTCAGACCTGTGAAGCTTTGACCTTGAATATTCAGTACTTCTGCATCTATTATATGAGTGCAATTCAATTGTTCCAAGTCCTAATTTAGCTTGAGTGCAATTCAATAGTCCCATATCCTGATCTATTTTTACTCGATGCCTACCTCATGTTCAGATATTCTGTTGCTTTTTCGCTACTAAGAATGTTTGCTTATACCTTGTTCTACTAGTAATACCTCTTGCATGTATTAGCAGATGTGGAATAATATCTAGTTAGTGTTTAGGATGTTTTACTCGAAGAGTCAACCTGGTTAAAATAGTTTAACATCAATGAGTACTGCACTGCAGTTAGGTTTTTCTTTTTGCTGCAAAGATAAACATTACTATATGATAGAGTGCATTGTTAGATGGACAAATAGATTGGGGAGCTTTATTTTGTGCATTTAGGAATTTCTTCTCTAACTACAATAGGCCTTCTTCATTGTTTTGAAAAATCTCCTTTCCGGTCCAAAAGAAGATGTAAGGGAGGATGTTGATAGTGCAACATAGATTGTGTCCAGTGGTATAAGTACAAAAGAGAAGCAAATTGAATTGCTTATGTCATTTATTTACAATGGCAGGAAGAAAACTGGTATTGTGCTTTTCTGTTCAAGTGCTTCTGCAAGGAGTACTGGAGGTGTTTCTGTTTGGATAGAATGTAACCAAGAGTATTCGGTGTTTCTGTTTGAATAGAATGTAACCAAGAATATTCTGGGAAAGTAATATGGACTTAATTGGAATGCACTGGTGAATATGCATATGGTGCAAAAGGAGGATTTATAGTGGAGGATAAGTATGTGAGCTCAAAGACGAAGAGAACTTGATTTTGCTGATTATGATTTAGCTTTGTGTAAATAATGCTATTTTGCTTCCTCGTTCTTCATTCTATTCATATGGCAATCTTATTCTGTGCAACAAAAGAAGCTGAAGGGAGCAATTTTTGTAGAAACTTGATATAAAAAAAAGGAGCATTTTGATAGCACCAGGTTGCTTGTTCATTGCGAAAACTAGAAGGCAATAAGATCTTCAATTAAGCTGGATTCAATCAGCTTCTGAATTTTTAGTGTTTTCTGTCTGAACTTGCAGGAAACAATTTGTGGAAATTGCGGTGATGTAGGCGTTCAAGAAGCAATTATTACCTGCTGTCGGTGTAAAAAAGTTCATGTCCATCAGTAAGCTCTCTCTCTCTCTCTCTCTCTCTCTCTCGTCTACTAACATGAAAGGGTGGACACTCGGGCAGAAAGCTGTATGCCATGACTCTCTTAATTTTTACTTGCTTGTAATCAACCTTGTGCCATAACTATATGTTATTTGTAAACCTCAAACATTTTCCTAAGAAACCATAGATTTACAAACAAACTTCCCGATCCCAAACCCCTTCTCTTTGGGACGATTTGCCATTTTTAAGTGAGAAGTTGATTTCCTCACAAGGATCTGCTCCTCTTAGAAGGAAATTGCTAGTTAGATTGCCAGCTTTTCTTCCCCTTTTTTGGAATTTTAAGTGGGGATTAAGAGTATAATGGAACAAAAAGCCTAAATGAAATTGATATAACCTCTTAGAGAGAATAAAGACCCCTTCTAGTTGTTTGGTCTTTTTGCATTCTTCAACTGCCGGATCCTAAAGGGTATTGGATCTTGGGTTCCTCTTAAGGGACACTTTGATTCTTTCGTTAGCATGATGTGGCATTCAATTCTCCGAAATAACTGAAAGTTTAGATGTATATGGTTTTTGGCTTTTTGGTGCAACGTTCAAGATGTAAAGGATGAAATAGCATGTAGACTACATCCGTTCTCTACAGGAATAAGATTCTTGTGCAGAAGGAATCCTCTCTTTTTGTTTTTGTATAAGGGGATACCAGATTATGTAATCTACAAGCACTGTGTCTGTGCTTGCTTTTTTGTCATCTATAAAATCCATACTTGTTTGAACAGAAATTCTATTAAATAATGTCTGTCTTTTCTGCACACATGGTCCTTTTCCTGCTTTTGAAAGTTTTGATTTTCTCTTACTTCCAGGTATTGTGTGCTGGCCTATTCTGAAGATGCACCAAAGGATTGGTGTTGTGAAGAATGTGATATTGGCAAGAAAAAAGCGTCTTCATCACCTGGACCCGAAAATAAGTTATCTGAGGGATCCAAGTTACATGCCGCTGCAAAGATTGGTCACAGCTCTGTGCAACCCAAGAAACCAAGTAAGTTTCCCAGTGGGCATTGTATTAACTGGGAAAAGGAGGTACAGACTGGGAAAACGAGATATCTGTCTGTTGAAGAAGCACTTGGCCTATCATCAGGCGTCAAGAAATATGGATCTCTGCTGAAAATTTCTGGCTCCTCAGGACCTGTATCAGCCAAATCCATGGCAACTGTGGATGGGAGGAATTTTAACAAGCCTAGATCTAAAATTCCAAATTCTTTTCCCGAGAAGAGTACAGTGCAGCGTTCTTTAGGTGCAGCAGGATGTTTGAAACCTCAGAATCCTCAAAATGCCAAAACCACTGAAATGACCAAGAAACCAGGTCAATCATCTAAAGGTTTAAGTGTTCACTGACAGCTCTTGTATTCTTTACTTGTTCTGATTCATTCTCTTCATGTATCTTTTACTCAACAGAAATTTCACGTTCTATCATATACTCTAATTAAAATTAAATGAATGATGCTGATATATCTATAGTTGAATATTCTCTTTGGAAATGATTTTCCTTACACCATCCAACAGACTCTAGGTATAGCAGTAAAGCTTTGTTAGCAAAATATATTTACTTTTGTACTTCCATCCAACTGATGTAGCCTACTTTTAAGGTTGTGGTGGTTCTAGCATACTGGAGCTTAGGAGCCCGGATGCTGTGAATGCGAGTCGAATGATGATTCCACCTAAGACTCACCCTTGTGATCCAGCTGGAGTTCCTTCCTGGAAGTAAGTACCCTTTATCATGCACTTTAATTACCAACATTAATTAACATAGTCCCTGGGCAAATTCAGCTTATCTCTATTTTTGCATGCTAGCTTTTTTTATGGCTGGTTGTCAGCTGACTGATTGACCTTTTCTCTGTAAGTTACCCATTGACAAGTAAAGAAACATATACTTTTTAGTTCTTAATGGAATGTTGGTCCCCCAGGGGATGGTCTAGTGGTTGATGCATATTGTAACAACTTGGAGATCCCAGGTTTGAATCATAGCTACAACACTTGGTGGCCCCATCTGTTCTAGCCCTGGTGGGCAGCATTCCCTTGGGAATCTGTCCCTGTGGGATGGTAGGTTGCGGTGAATTAGTTAAGGTGGTCAGGACGCCAACGGTATCAACCCCCACCCACCCACAAACAAAAACAATAGTAATACGGCACTGTTAAAAATATATACCCAACTATGGGAAAGACTTTTTGCTCCTACATCACTCAGAGTTGTGACATTCCTTGAAGTTACTGCCGCTCTATGTCATTGTATCATGGCCATCTTATGTTTTCATATATGGAAAACAATTATTTGTAGGTTAAATGGGAGCCACGTATTGTTTATTTTCTAAAAAAATTCTGTTCTGCAAGTTAATGAGATGTAGAATGCAAAGCAATTTTAGCTGCATGTGAAACTCTCTCTCTCTCTCTCTGTTTTTTCATCTGAGCTATTGCTTGAATGGATCTTTTTGCGTCCTTGAAAGTCAAATATGTCTTTTGTCATGCGCAGTGTTGTAAAAGGCTCATTTAAGGTGCGCTTAAGCCCTAAAGCTCAAAAAAGCTCAGGGAGGGCGCTTTGCCTCACTTAAGTTGCGCTTCAGTGTAGGCAAGGCTGGTACCCCTTATTGCCCATGAGTTCTATCTTAAATGGAGCAATGCTAGACTACAAATATAATCGGCAAATAAGTGTATTAGTTGTTAAGGAAAACAATATGAATGAATTTGTTACTTTTCTCTTAAATTACATATATATTTTTATTTTTTTCTTGCATCGGGCCTTTTCTAATTAAAGCCCCCACTTAAGTTGTGCTTTGCGCTTAAAGCCCCAATTGACCTAGAGCGCTTTTTAGAGCTTTTCGCCTTCGACAACACTGGTAATGCGTAAAAAACAGAAAAGTTTCTATTTCATTATTCTGCAGACTGCATATATGTTGAAGATGTTTCTTTTACTTAAGGAATTTGCACCATTCAACAGGAATCCATGCTCTCTTCCCTATAATTATTTGTCTTTCTTTTCCTCTTTGCATTTTAGGGGAAGTTTTGTCATCTTTGGTGATCTTAAACCTGAGATGCCCAAAGATCTGATCCAGGCTTATCCTCCTTCAAGAGTTAGACGTAAGGTGTATGAGTTCTCGAGGCTATTGCCTGATACTCTTCAATTTGAACTAGTTCCACGTGGGCATATCTGGTCAAGTTTATTCCACAATCGCTATCCGGGTAAAGAAGACATAGGACTGTATTTCTTTGCAAGTGAGAGAGAAAGGTCAGTTTCTGCCTTAATATCTGGCAAAAGGTAAGGGTCGAGCAGAAATGGCGACCCTTGCCCACGAAGGTTTTTACGAGAAATTTATTTGCATTTCCCATTAATTGTAGGTCTGAGAAATATATTGCTCTGGTGGAGTTCATGCATGTCAAAGATTTGGTGATGAGAGCGTTCAGAAATGATGTTGAGCTGCTTGTACTTGCATCCACAACCCTGTGCAATGATTCTCGACGTACAATGATAATATCTATATTCTTTTCTCATTACCTTATTCCCTTCCAATATTTTGTTTAGGTAATACATAAGAAGATCAATTTACCTCTCAAAGATTATGCATTTTTTAAGTGGGGGATCTTGTTTGGTTTCATTAATATTTATGCGTTAAGTCATTCAGAGGCCTAGCTGTAGAAGTACTGAATGTACATTCTCATGACAAAGACCAGATCAGTTATCTAATCTTTTATTGTATGCTGGGGCTGAAAAATGTGCAACTTGGATTATGTTTTCTGCAGTTGGTGTGCCTTGATGTAAGTTTATCATAAGACACAGGCATGTAAAAGTCAAAGACAATGTATGCTGTTTATATAACCCTGCTCGTGTAAGAAAAGATATACATATATCCCACGCTTCCCTTCTATTCGTATTTTCTCCATTAAGAAAAGAAAAGGAGATATATAAGCTTACTAATTTGCTTTCTTATGTATGCAAGAGAATGGACGCCTAACAGTTCCTCTTATAGGGATTGAATTCTGCTATTAGGACTATTTGTAGCAGAATGTAACTCCTGGTTTTTCTTGATGCATACTTTAGTTATGGTGGGTCACTAAAATTTTGGAAGACTGACTTACCCTTCAAAAGATAATACTTCTAAGAAGATTATCTGATAATTCTGGAGCTACATTTCACCGTGTGGTTGTTCTTGCAGGATTCAACAGCGAGCACTTTCTGTGGGGATTATTTCACCACGCGAGACAAGATAAAGTTGGATGGGCTGAAGGGGGCAGCAACGAAGTGAGTGATATGGGGATAGACATGATAGGTGGGGAAGTTATCTGTACACCCAATGAGGTTGACATGGAGATAGACATGATAGCTGGAGAAAATGTAGGTAGGGTGGATATTTGTGTCTCGAAGACTACTTCGGGAAATGGCTTTGATAGATCTTTACAAGAAGCCAATGAGGATGACATGGAGATAGACATGGTAGCTGGAGAAAATATAGGTAGGGTGGACATTTGTGTCCCGAAGATTACTTCCAAAAATGGCTGTGATAACTCTTTTAAAGAAACTGTTAGTGCTGCTATCTGCAATCGGTCTGAATCAGTTACTCCACTTGTTTCAAGAACCTCAAAGGGTGGTAAGGAACTTCCTCGTGTAGATATTAAAAGGGAACCTGTTGATGACTTTCCTCCAGGTTTTGTTCCTCGTTTAACTCCTACAGAATGAGCTGCTTCACCTTGAAGCAAAATCATGGTTGCTGCCACCTTCTTGTGAATATCAATTTAGTTTCTATCAAGTGCATTAGGTAATGGACTTGCTACCCCGAAAGTTTCAAATAGTGAAAGCTTAGTTAAGATGTTTGTGGCTGACGGTTAAATGTAAAATTGTTGTAAATATTTCTACTGTCACTAACTCTTATCTGAAAAATCAGTACTTCTCGATTCACTTTCGTTAATGAGATCAGCACAGGATATTTACATTGTCCAGATTTTGTTTCTATGACAATGGGACCAACTGAAAGCCTGGAAGAAAAGAAAAAGTGGTGTACGAAGGCGTTTAAGGATTTAACTTTACAATTATCATTCTTTTAGATCGAGTTTGTGAATTTGGTTGGCTACAATGGAACAACTATTTTCCAGAGCAACTGCTTTAACGACAGAGATCGGCTGAATTTGTTCTGTGATCCCCTGTACTAATGACATTTCAAAGGGTTCGATTACCACAGTTGAAATTATTGCTTCTGCACAGGCGGCTCTAGGATAATTATTGCTTCTGCACAGGCGGCTCTAGGATTTCAAGAGCATGGTTGCACTATTATAAAGAGATGAATTTAGAATTTTCGTTTGATAGGTTTAACTTTAGTGATCTCTTACCGATTAGTCCACTACACTTTTAAAATTATAGGTTCAAATTGAAATTTTAGTGATTTTCACATGTATATTTATACTCCATGCCGAAAACAAGACCGTCTGGAGTAGGATTTTGAACCGTCAATTTTACTTATAGAGGTGTACTTGTTAGTTATTGCACCATAGGAGTCTTTGAGCATGGGTGCATGCACATATATTTAAGTAATTTTGAAAAAATATAACAGTGTTGTACATGATTTACGGAGAGAAGCATGGTTCACGTGAACCCATATCCCTTGACCTAGATACGCTCCTGGTTTTGCTTTTGATATCAAATAATCGGTAGGTGTTACTCGTTTACTTTTTTCCTTCTTATGTGGCACCATATATATATATATATATATATCAGTATTACTACAAAGTAATAATTAAGGAACATTATATTACAGTTCAAATTTGTAATCGTCGAATAAATTTAAAATGCTTGAGACTTGTGTACATTAGTCACGATGGTATCAAAAAAAGCTTATGTTCAAAAATAAAAGGAGTATCATACAAACAGGAAAAGGAGTATAATTTGTAATAAAAATTACAGGATATAACAAGATATGGTATTACCAATTTCCCAAATTTCCCCTCCCCATACAACTCTTCAAGTTTCTCTAAATTTTCCTACTTTACTTGGTAACCAAGTTACCTTTAGAGACCAACTTACACTTTTTTACACCTATACATAGGAGACTTTCTCACCTCATCTAGTGCAGAATGGCCCCTGCTGAGCTCAGGCCCAAAGTTATATTATTTTATAAAAAGAATGAATAAATTTTGATGAGATGTATCAGTTTTTTGTTATTAGAAATATAGTTTGAGAAGCTCAATTCGAGAGGGTCATCATTTAGGATAAGCGGTCACTATAAATATAATTCGGTTTAAAAATTCGGAGTCGAATTCCACAAAGAATTAAGGTTGCACTGTAACTGTTCAATATCACTAAGAAAACAAGCTCGAACAATTCCAAAGTTATAAATATTAAGATTCTTATGTCTAACTAATTAACTAATAAATTAAAGTAGTAAATTAATAAATATGGATACTAACGGTTGGAGACAAAAATGGGAAAGCCTAGAGTTATGATTTTCCCAATTGTCAAAATCCTTCCCGCTACATCTCCTACAATTTCGGCTAAGTATTCTCTACTGATCATGAGCACTCAGCTTATCGAAATTCTCTCACTACAATAATTTACTAGTCATATTCTCTCGAATTACGCTAGCTCGCACTTTTTCACCGCTAAATGTAATCACGTCAAAGCTTCGTTATCTCTAATCACGATTTTAAACACGTCGTATTGATCTCTCATATACCTTGGGAGTTACGTTTTTCGACAACAACCTAACTATGCACTCTTTCTCAAGCAATACATAATAAATAGACACATTCAATTGATGGTCATTAAATCAACAACAATAAACACGTAATTGAACAAATAGGGATATTCAAAAGCAAAATTATATTAAAACGTAACAAGAATTCATCGTTCAATAGGTTCCTGTGAATACCTAATTTTTGCACCATTTAAATCCTCCTAAAGTTGTTAAAGTCAATTTCCCTTCAATCGTTATTTTTCTGATATTTTTGTGCATTTTAATTGGATTTCTTTT